>VZUI01076025.1:0-34732 GCA_013401135.1 Cettia cetti
TCACCGGGAAAAAAAAAAAAAAAAAAAAAAAGCTGAATAAATGCCAGGAAAAGGACACTGTGAAGTTGGTTGCTTAAGGGATCAAAAGAAAAGCAAATAACCATGAGGCAGCTGCTCCCAGGAGAGCCAAGCTCGGAGGGGGACACAGCTGAGGGCGACTTCTCACTCCAGGAGCAACGTGCATCCTTCAGAACAATCAGGAACTCTCTCACTGGGGGAGAAACTCTGAATTATTTGCACCTTGTGCAGCCCAACAAGGCCAAAAGTCGCTGGAAGGTTTCTTTGCATAATGCAAGTGGACTTATGCCTGTATTAGATAATCATTCCCTGAATGAACTCTGTTAATGGTCTTGGAGTGTAAAATCAAATTGCAGTGCTGGGAGCGTTCCAAGGCAGCTCAGAGCACACAGGCCGCTGGGCTGGGTCACTTTTTGGTGGATCTGACCTTATTCAGTGCTTGGGTTTGTCCCCAAGTGTCGTTCCTGGGCTTCTCTCGGCTCCGAGCTCCCAGATTTCTCCTGGAGGGAGTTTTCCGACACCCCCGTGCTGGAGAAGCAAGGGGAATTTCTTCCCGCACGGTTTTGTTTTCTCTGTGCTCTGAAGGATGAAGGATCCCAGCTCTGGGTTTAGATGGCGCCAGAGCCTCAGGAAAGGATCTCCCGGGGCTCCGGAGAGGAACCCGAGACTGTCACCGGCACCTCTCAGCCCTGCTCCCCGGAGCACAGCGCAGCCCCCACCCGTGGGGACCGGAGCTCCCTGGGGCGCTGAAGCGTCAGGTTTGGTTGGGATCTCGATTCCCGCAGCTGGAGAACCCTCAACTCACATTTCATCTTCTCTGCTGTGCCTCTCACCCTGAGTCACCGTACCCAGCTGCCGAAATACTCCGTCCCGCGGTGAACCGCTGCACGGAGCCCGCCCCGCACGGGCTCACAGCCGCGGGGAGCCGCTCCCCCCGGGCCCAGGCAGGCTGGGGCGGCCGCGGGGAGAGCAGCACATTCCCCTCTCGCTCCGCACGGCTCAGGCTGTTCCCTCATTAGCTAATTGCTGCTCTTCTGCGCTCCCCGAAGAGCTGGGGCCGTGCCAAGCTGGGCTCGCCTGGTTTTGGTTTTTGGTTCTTTCACTGATAAACCAACAGCGTTTATGTGGATTTATCACGAAGGTGATAAGAGAGTACAAACTGCGTTTCCTTCTCGGTGCAGGGTGTGAAATCATCCCAAAGTTTGGCTGGGGGGGATTCCCTGCAGCCTCATCTGGTGGAATCCCAGAGTGGTTTGGGTTGGAAGGGACCTTCAAGCTCATCCTGTTCCACCTGGACAGGGACACCTCCAGGCTGCTCAGAGCTCCCATCTGATGCTCAGGAAAAGTTGATGCTTAGTAGTGATGTCTTTTTTTTTTGCAGATCTGGATGAATTTTGGTTTGCTGGAGGCACCTTTGCATTGCTCTGGGACAAACACGAAGTGTTGACTCTGATACAAACCCTCCCAGGGCAGGGGGCTGTCCGGAGGAGGGGGATGCACGATGATTCCAGCCCTGAGGGGAGATGGGAATTTCCTGAGGGTGTGTGTTCCCATTAGGTCACCCCTAACACCCCTATTCAGGCCTCTCCACCAGGGCCAAGCATTTTATCACCTCTGGGGCTGCTGCACACACCTAAAAAGGAGCATCCATCTGGTCTGGCCAGAAAGAACTCCAGTTTTCATGTTTGGCACTCAAACCACGCAGTTATAAATGCTTGCTCCTGCCTTGAACTGGAACATAAATGTTTATAACTCCTGTTGCTCTCCTGACAGTTTGCCCATTAATTTAGTGTCGAGACACCTTTTAATTTCTGACCTCATCTGGGTACCAGCCCAGACTCTGCTGACGTTGCTGATGTTTTCCCCATCAAGGACAGAAGGTTTGCTTTTAGAATTCTGCCCTCAATCTGCAGAGGGGAGGTTTCTCACACACGTCCCACCTGCTCAGGGCACCTCTTCCCTTCCTGCCTGGGATCACTCCTGTGGGTCTGAGAACCCCTCAGGGAGTGGTTCCTGGGGTACAGCTACAAATCCTGCAGTGGAGGGCAAGGGTAGAGAGGAATGAGAAACTTCAGGTCTTAAAATGATCCAAAAATTCACCCAGCCCTCCATTGTCTCTATTTCTGGGTCCCTGATAAAACTAAAACTGAGTTCTAAATAATGTGCAGTATTTCAGCAAGGAAAAGCAAGACAAAGGGGCTATTTAAAGCCACCTTCTTTGCAGGGCTTGGCTGGCGGGCTCTGCCTCTTTTGTGTCATTGTGTCCGTGCAAAACACAGACGAGAGGCCGGGGAAATTCAATGTGCACTCCAATTTAGAACACATGCAAAGGTCAGCCGTGGTGCACGCTTGGCTCTGGGCTGAGCAGGTTAACTTGGATTTCTGCAAAGCAATGAGGGGTGTCATAAACAGGCAGTGGATGCAGTTATGGAGCAGAATAACCTGTCTGGGCCATGCCTGGCTGCTCTTTTTGTTCTGAAATTGAGGCATTATCTTCCCTTCGTGGTTGTGTTCTTGTCTTGCTGCCTGAATCCTGGATCTTTTACCCTTCAGTGTCCTTGGGTGGATAAGGAGGCCAGGAGTAGCTGTGTGAAACGTTTGGAGAGCCATAAATACAAATGTGAGGTGTCACAACGTGTGGCCAGCTTGAAAGCAGCTACAAAACCCTCAGAGGCTGCTAACCTGGGACTTGTTCTGGCAAGGGATAACACAATAAACACAATAAAACACAATAAAAGCACTTGCTGGACTGAAGGGAGCTGTTTGGGAGGACAGGGCGTGGGAGGGGGCTGGAAATGGCCCAGGAGGGAAGGAGAGCACAGAGGGATGTGCTGGAGGTGACACCCAGCAGCACTGGTGGGAGATGGGGAACCTGTCTGGGCTCTGCACAAGCTGGGGAGGGGCTGCTGCAGCCTGGAAACTGAGCAGGATTTTGGGATCCTGAAGGAGCCCATACAAAGGAAAATCTGTAGAGGTTTTCCTGAGGAGATGGGGCAGATCAGCTTTTTGTTGTTGCTGTTTTCTTGGAGGGGGATACAAGCGCTTGTGCACTTTCCAAAGGCTAAATAAAGTGTGTGTGTTTAGGAAATTTCCTTTGGAAGGCAGCTCTGATGTGCCCCTCAAGGATGAAGCCTCAGAGCAGGGCAAAGGCAGGGTGTGGGGTTTTTGGGGTCTGTGGTGTCTGTGTAGGGCTGTGGGCTGTCCCCAGCTCTGGAAAGCTGCTGGCGTGGGAGTGGTCCCCACAACACCGCGAGTGCTGTGCCTGCTTTCAGTGCTGCATTGTCACTCACACAAATATCACCCTGCAGAGCAGGACAGGGGCTTGGGAGAGCCCCCAGCTGTGGGGCTGCCCCACTGCCTTGGCTGTGTGAAGGGGAAACAGGCCCGAGGTGATAACAGCTTATCTATATCTCATCTGGAGTTTGCACCACCTGCTGTGGAGGGGGGATTTCTCTCCTGGCTGCAGCAATCCCCCAAATCTCGAGGCACTTCAGGAGCCCTGGCTAAGAGCCCTGCTGCCATCTCTGAACTGTGCTGCCTTCCCAGTGCCTGGGGGTATAAAAACATCACATCCATCTCAAAGCTTTATCTGTGCCTCCTTTCTGCAGCCTTGTGATGGATTTTTGGCCTTGTTAAAGTAATCTTCTGCGAGGATTTATCTATTTTTCGCGTGTCAAAGATAATTCTTATTTTTTCAGAGCTTCTTCGTGCTGAATTAATTTGTTCTCTGTCAAACCTGTTTTGTTTTTTGCTCGAGCCCTGTGAGTGGGAGAGCCCAACTCCCAGAACTGTGTGTGCATCTCTTCTCCTGCGTGTGGCACTCCCGTGCCAATAAATCCAAACCTTCAACCTGCAAACCCTCCCAAGGAGCACAGCCCTCAGCTCTGGATCCCAGCTCAGGCATTCCCCAGGGATGGGGCTCCAGCCAGCGTGGTTCTCCTTTGGAGACATCCACAAAGCCATTCCCTTCATTGGGCCAGGAAAAACCACTTTAATTCTGGGAGATGTGGAACCTCCTCCTCCTTTTCCTGCCCTGTCCACTTGTGCCCTGCAGACAGGAGCTAGAGGTGGTGGGATGCTGCAGGGACAGTTCTTTCTCTCTTTATCGTGGTTTGTTTTGGGAACAGTGTTGGAAACTGGGAGAACAGGTTACTCAGAGCCTGAGAGCTGCTACTAATTTATGACTTTTTTTTTTTCCTCCTCTATCTTTAATTTGCAGAAGGTTAATGGGGCTGAGACAAACAACCCTCTTAAATGCCACAGGGTAACAATAACCCCAGCATTTCCTGCTGTGGGCTGTGACCAGGGGAGCTGCCTGGTCCCTGTCCCTTGGGAATGGCCTGGATTGTCACAGCCTTGTGACAGCTTGGGGCTGAGCTGGATCTCTGTCAGAGCCAGAGCATTGAAGAGTGATTTTAGGATGCTTCAGGGCTGCTGCTGATAGCAGGGATGCTGAGTCCAGGTTTACTTGATATCCACACCTGCATGTGCACGGAGCAGGGCTCGGTGCAGGATCAGAGCAGGGCTTGTGCCATGTGGCTGCTGAGGGTCTTTGGTGTCAGGAGGAGCAGCTGGGGGCTGGAGAAGGCTGGAGAGGCTGAGCAGGAGGAAGGGAGGATCTCCCACTTCTCTCATTCCCCTCACGCTGATGTGGAGAAGCAAACCCAAACCGAGCTGCCCTGGCTGTGAGCAGTCCCCTGAGAGGTTTTGCCCCTTCCCAGCTGAGTGGTTTTGGAGCTTCTGGGTGTGGGGGGGAGCTGGGGCTGAGCAGGGCTTGGGAGAGGCCGGGCAGAATAAGAAAAACAAGAAGCAGTTGTTTGTTAAGCTGCTTTGTTCTCTCTATTTCTGTAGCTAACCTTTTGCTTCTCGAAGCAATAAAACAAACCCAACAAAACCCCATCCCTCTTCAAAAAATATTGCAGGGTGTTTCTTTGTGTGCTTTGACTGAGCTGTTCCTCATAAAGCAGCGGCTTTTGCGTAAACACAGGCACGGCTGGCAGAATTATCTGCTTTTTTTTTTTGCAGCTGCCAAGTACCTTTGCTCCCCCAGCAATGTGTAAATGGGGGCAGCGAGGCTGGGAGAGGCAGAGCAGACAGAAGCTGGGGTGCCCTGCCTGCTCCTGACCCTGAGCCACTTTGTCCCTTGGTGCCACCAGATCTCAGCAGGGCTCGGCTCCAGGGAATCCCAGGCTGGGCATTAAAGCAGCCAAGGGCTTCAGAGCAGGAGGAAGGGACTGAGAACTGACCCTGGGCTGCATCTTTGGGCAAGGGCCATTCTCAGGACTGTAAATGTGCCTCTGGAGACGGGCTTTGATGTGAACTTTTAATTGCAAGCCAGTGCTGGAGTGCCAGCAGAGCTCGAGGTGGCAGCAGCAGCTGTTTGGTTGCTAATTGATGTGTCTGCTCCCTCGTGGCCTCCAGTCAAAGCTGGCATATTCAATCCAGGATCTGCTGGAGAGGATGGAGACCTCCCTTCCACCCCTTTGGGCTTCAATGATTTTTTTTTTTTTTCCTCCCCAGAAAAAATGAACAAAAATTCTGTGTCCCGTGATGGCTCTGATAAGCTGGAGCCTCCAGACATGCCCCGGCACAGACTGCCCACTACAGCCTTTGTTTATTTAAAAATAAAAAGCCCAACCTCACTATCTTGATGATGGAAAAAAAAAAAATAATTCCATAAATGTGCCAGAGGCATAATTGGTGGCAGTGGAAACCAAAAATGACCCTTTGCCTTCCCCTCCACCCACCTTTTCCACAGTCAAGTGGTTTGGGAGGGAGCTTTTCTTAAGCCCTGGTGGTGCTGCAGGAATCCTTTCCCATGGACCCAAAGCAGCCTCAGATTCTCCAGGGGATGGTGGAGGGCTAAAATTCCAGGTGGAATCCTGTATCCCTGCCCCTCAAAATCCTTTTGGGACCATCCTAAGGGCAGCAGCAAAGTGCCCCGGGAGTGCTTACGGCAATCTCGTTATCAGCATCTTTTCTAATGCGGGATCATCCCCTCATTTGGATAATTGTGCATCTGCTCCCTGCCTGGCCGCTGGCCAGGGGCGCTGACTGCAGGTTAGCACCTCCTCCTGCCTCTTCACACTGCTGAGCCTGAGGACTGAGGGTCCCTGTGGGCTTTTCCTGCCCTTTTTGGGGTGGTGGCACCCCCAGCTCAGCTCCTGGGGCATGGCAGGGAAGGAGCCGCCTTTTCCTTGGCTGGGGGCTCTGCCGACCCTGCTGGTGAAGGTGTGGCACAAACTGGTGCTGCTCAGGATTTCCTGTCACTCTCTGGGCTCCCGTGCTAAGCCAGGTGTCCCCTCAGTGCCACCAAACCCACCGGGCTGGGCTGAGCCTCGGAGGGTTCTGTGGGAGCCCTGCTCAGCCAGGGATGGATTTCACGGGAGGATTATTGCCACACAATGTGCCTTTGTGCAATTATGTGGTGTCTTTTAAATCGTTTCCTCCAACAAGTCTGTCCACGCCCAAACCAAAATAAACATTCTGAAAGGCTGCAAAGATAAACACACAATGCTTGCCCTTAAATGCAGCTTTTTCTCCCATTCCTTACAGACACCTGCTCCGTGTCCTGGAGAGGAGGATCCAGGAATGCTGAGTTAGGATAACCCAACACGAACTTTGAGAAAACTTTCCAAAGCTTCATTTCAGACCATCAATATCTCTCTCAGTCGGTAACTTTCTCAGAAAGGAGAGAGTGAACCCGGGGACCCTGTCACCTCCTTGCTTTGCCTTTTTGAGGTCAACGCTTCTTTTTCATCCCTCTGAGGCCCTGCACCGTTCCCAGTGCTGGCTCCCAAGCCTTATTCCACCCCTCTGAGCTGATTTCCAGTTTGCTCTCACCCGTTTTTGGGCTCACACAGAGCGTGGGTGCTGCCCAAGCTGCTGGGTGAACCAAGGTGTCACCTTAGCAGCAGCCACCACCACCCACAGCTGCTCCTCCGAAATTTTCTCAGCTTTCCTTTGGGAATAATTTGTATAAAAGAGGGAATTTCAACCTCTGCTCACTCAGCCTGTTTTCTGGGTTGATAACTGTGATCTCCCTGTGGGGCTGGTGTTTCAGGGTGAGGGATCTGCCCTGATTCAGCTCCTCCTGGGTTATTTCCCCCCCTGAGCCCTTTGCTGCTTTTCCATTTCCTGTGGTTCTGTTGTGAAGGGACAAACTGGGCACGAATTCCTGAGCTCTGGCATCTCCTCCCTCCAGCCATCCCCTCTCCCCAGTGAGATCTGCTCAGGATAAACCCAGGCCCTGCTGGGAACCCCAGATGGGAAAGTGCTCTGCTTTTAATTAGCATCTTAATTAGTTTATCAGGCGTTGGCACCGCTGTCATTCCTGGATGCACTTTTCAGCAGAGCTCTTGTTCTTGCTGTCCTTCAGTGCTTCATTTTTTTGGTTATCATAAAGTATCATTTTCCTGCTGCGGGGAGATATTCCTCTGAAATTCAGTGTTTGTTAGCTGAGCTGGGTAATACATCTCTTTTTGTTTTTTCCTCCCCAATAACCAAATCACTTCGGTTTTTCTTCTGCCAGCTCCAGATAGTGCCTGATCATTAATCCCAGAAATGTGCTGTGATAGGAAAGGTGTACCCCTCTGACAGATAAGCTTGACTGACATAAATAATTTAGTTCCTCTGCACCTTTTTTTTTTCCTTTCTGTAACTGCTGGAGATCGAGGTGACCCACAGAGTCATCTGAAATTCTCCTGCCAGTGATCTCCAGGTTTGATTTTGTTTTTCAGCTATTTGGCAGCTGTAATTTATAGTCACGCTCCAGTGGCTTCAGGAAGATTACATTCTTTATTTTCATATCATTTTTCTGCTACAGTAAGTGAAGCAAAAATATGGGCATTTCATCTATTTACCTCTTTGGTGTGGTTTGAGTTCTGGGGTTTCCTTCATCCTTTTCCCTGCTGATTTTTTTGTCTTCCCTGAATCATCTTTTTCTGTGCCACGATGGACTGGCAGTGCTGGCTCTGGATTCTGCCTCTTTGCTGGGAAATTGCATCCCAGTTGTTGCCTTTGACTCACTCTCAGCTCAGCCAGGCTTTTCCTCCTCTTTGATGGCAGAGGCTTTCCTGGGGGTTTGTCCCAGGGCCAGGGGGACCCTCCAGCAGAGATGGAGCTGCAGTGGGGTCAGTGGCTCTGCCCTTCCCTGTCCTCACAGCCTTGGGGACACACTGCCAGATAAAGTGATCACAGCAGGGGACTGGCGCAGCCCATGGGCAAGGTTTGCTTTTTGCAAAAGCAAAATTTGGACAAAGTTTGCTTTTTCCAGCAAGCAGAAGCTGTGTGGGCGTGCCAGGGACTGTCACTGGTTGGACTGGGAGGTTGGGTGCTCCTGGCTCTGGGACTGATCCTGCCCAGGGTCTGCTCTGTGCCTGGGGATTCTTGTAGGGGCAGGGATCCCCTGAAGGATGTTCTTCCTTCTCTTCCCAGAGGTTCTCCCTGGCTGCTTTGCACCCAGGGGAGTGCAAACAGGGATTAGAAGCTGGCTGAGTCCCTGTTAGACCCTTAGCTCTGTCAAAGGGAAGGGAAGGTGGAGAGGGAGTTCCAAGGAGCCAATTTGTTTGGTGCAGTTTGCTCCTCAGTGTCACCTCACCCGTCTCTCTGTGACAGAAAATCCTCCTGTGTTGTTTGGGCTCGTGTTTCTCCCTCAGGGTGGCTCACCCACCTCAAAAATCTGAGCCCCTATGACCAACTGTGATGGTTTTGTGATTTTTTTTTTCCCCAAACTACCACAACAACCCCTGCTCAGGGCAGAGTACCAGGAATAATTCCCACCCCAGCCCTTCAGAAGGGTGCTGTGTGTCAGCTTCCAGGGATCCCTGGCAGAGTTTTGGGATGTCTGAGGGGTGCTGAAATTACATCCTGTGGGACTCCAACTGCTGCACAGGCTTTGAACACTGAGGGGGAAAAAAAAGAAAAAAAAACCCCTCTATTGGCTTTTTGCTTGTGATTTCACTGGCAAGGCAGGAAGTTTGCAGCTGATGGGGGAAAGTCTTGGCTGCTGAGCCTGGAGTGGGATGGAGGGATTTGGGTTGAGCTTTCTTATTTCATCTTTATGGTAGTGACTCACTTGACACTTGACTTTATTCTGTAATTGTAATGTTTAAACCTGAAGCTTTGCAGATGGAGAGCTGACAGGTCGTTCTGCTCAGCCTGTGTGAGCAGAGCCAACCCAGGTTTGATGGTCCTCTGCCCCTCTCAGGGTTCTGTGCCAGCTTTCCCCAGCTCCAGATCTGTTCCCAGTGAGAGCAGTGGAAATGTTGTCTCATCAGAGGGTGTTCCTGGTTTTTGGGGTCTCTCCAGGCCTGGTGTTGGTGTCCCTGGCCAGAGAAAATCCCTCAGCTGGAGCTGTTGTGGAATTTGGCTGTGCTGGGGCAATGCCTGCAGTGTTCCCTCCCCAGGAAGGGCAGGGGGTGACTGAGAGGATCCAGTGCCCTCTTCAGAGCAGGGAGCAGAGCTCTTTACCTTCAGCAAGGTCGTGCATTCCCGTTTCTCCACCTTTCCCAGCTCTTCATGGGGACCCCGTGACGCTGTCAGTGTCCAAAGAACGTTGGAAGTGCTCTGAGTTCTGCTAGGAAACATTTTGTGCTGCTGTGTTTATGGTTCAGAGGGACTGACCCACTCACTCAGAGTCTGAAAGGTTGTAGACAAAAATGTAGTGTTTCAAAACTCTCTCTGGGCCTCTTGTGTGTTTAAATAGCTTTAAAAATTACTCCTGTAGGCATGGAATCCTCCCTGCCATCACCAAACCCGAGCGCAGGACTGGGCTCCACATCTGATTCAACTCCTGATGAATCATTATTTCCACTACTTGTTTTGCATAATTGCTTTTGCTAATCCTCAGCTGCATTTGCATTTTCTCAGTGCTCACCATCACCCCTTCCTGGGTGCAAACCTTGAGGTGCCAACATGCAGCTTGTGTCCCTGGTGATGTTCAGGGCAGCTGGAAATGCAGGAGAAGGGGACCTTTGGCTGGTGTAAATTATCAAAGCTGTGCTGAGTGGATCTGTAGCTCTCAGCTGCAGGAATTCCCATGGGATTTTTCATTCCTGCTGGCTGGAACAGCAGAAAGCTGCTGGGGGAAATGGCCTTGTTCAAACATACCTGATGTGAGCACGACTCACAGCTGAGCAATTCTCCGCTCCTTTGTTTTGGCCTGTTAAGCTTTAGCAAAATAAAATCAATCTTTTGGCCTTTTCTGCTGGTTCCTGTGTGGAGTCAGGTGTTTTACAAGCTCTCCACATCCTCTTGGCCACACAGCAGCCTGTTAAACTGGAACCCCAAGGCAGAGGCTCCCTGGCAGCACACAGAAAAAGGAAAAGGATTGCCAGATTAAGAATAGTTTAGTTACTTAAAGGGTGAAAAGTTTCCCTGCAGATAACCAGAGTTCAGCTCTGTAATTCTGACTTATTCCAGCACTTGGGTTCCTTGCTGTTGGTTAAAGGATGGGAAGGCAGAGGATTTGTTTGGATGCTGCTGCATGAACCCCATGGTCAGAACTGTAAATGGTTCAGGGAGAAAAAGGTACCCGGGCCCAATCTTGTTGTCACAATGGATGGAAATTGTCCCTTTTCAGCAGGGTCCTGACCCCAATGTGTGTCACCCAAACCCTCCAAAACAGGGTCAGTTATAAACAACTTTACTTCAATCAGCTCTCCTGGAATAGGAGGAGAAGGGGGGCAGGAAAATTTATAGAATGGAAAAGGATGGGATCTTTTTAAAAAGGTAAAAATAGGAAGAAACGGCTCCTTCTTGGTTCCAGAAGGAATTGCAAACAATGGAGGTGAAACCCAAGACACAAACCCAGCCCCTGTGTAGGTTGGGAGCTCCAGAGCCACCCAGCCAGCTCCAGGCACATCATTTCCCCTCCAGAGAATCATGGAGTGGTTCAGGCTGGAAAAGACCTTTCAGTGTGTGTTTCTTCCCCCTTTCTCCCATTCAGGAGCTGTGCTGCCAGTGGGCAAACACTAATCCATCCTGACAGCTCTGCCCATCTTCCTGCTTTGGTCTGGCAACCAGCAAACAGCTTGATTAAGGTCCCCGGGGCTTTATTAGTGCAGCTTGTTGCCTGTAAATTAATCAACAGGTTTCCTGTGATTAACTCTTTCTGGGAATGCTCTGCGTTGCTGTGGGTGGTGAATCTAGCCTTTAGAACTGTTTAAAAAAAAAAAAAAAAAGGCACAGCAGAAATAGCTTCAAAGGTTTTACAGTCCTGAGTTCTTGGGGCAGGAGGTGATCCCGTGGGCTCTGCAGGTTCTGCTTGTCCCATCTCTAAGAGCAATTTTAGGCTTTTGCTTTATTTCTCTTGGCTGTTCACCCCCTGTAAAATATCCATTATCCATGCAGAGGGCAGCCAGATGGAACCTGCACTTTGCTGAGTTATCCACAAGAAATCAGCTGTGCTCTGGCCCCTCAAATTAGAAGCACACGGGGGAATGGGACCTCCTTGCTGTGCTGAGGTTTGTTCTGGAGCCGTGGGCAGAAGCTGCCAGGATGTTTTCTTTGGCAGTTTTATCTTTCAGGCTTTGGGCCTGTCCTTTAACTGTTTGGTCTCACCACAGAGGGATTAGGAAAAATGACTTTGTAGCTGCTGTGGTTTGCACCTGGGCTTTGATAGAGAGCAGAAGGTTTGGGGAGCACACGCTGAGTTTCCAGGTGACTGCAGATCCCAGGATGGAGATGACTGATGTTGTATGGACAGGATGGGTTGGACATTCTCTCATTATTGCAAAGCTCATAGGATTTCCAGCTCCTCACATGGGGACACCCAGCTCCTTATCTCCCTCTCCCATTCCTGTGCCTGTTCTCTCCCACTCACTGGAGGCTCCATCAGTGTGCTCCCTCCCTGTGCTCTGTCCTGCCCTTCAGCACTGAGGGACAGCACAGCCCCTGCCTGTGCTCCCACACACCAGGGGCCCTGGGACAGCAGCAGCAGCAGCAGCAGCAGCAGCAGCAGCAGCAGCAGCAGCAGCAGCAGCAGCAGCAGCAGCAGCAGTGCCCTGCACAGGGCATTGCATGGGATCTGACCTGGGCTTCACCCCACAGTGAACAATGGGGAGAACACACTGCTCCTATCCTTTATTTTTAGAAGCAGAAGAATGTGCCTGTGCAGAGGTTGTCTCTGCCCCAGGGGGAGGGGAGCAGCTGGCACAGGAGGGCTGTCCTGCTCTGGGCACATTCCCCCAGGAAGGATGCCTTCCTGAAGCTGGCTCCAGTCGGATCAGAGTGGGGTGAGGTGTGGAATCTGCCTTCAGAGGCTGGCCAGCATCTGCCTTCTGGATGTACAGGTCTCTTCTTCTGGCAGATTCTCACATTTGATCACACTTTCCATGCCCATTTTACTAGAAGGTACCAGCAGGGCTGAAAAAAAGTTGCCTCATGTAGAGTTCATGGAATTATAGAATTTTCTGAGTTGGAAGAGACCCACAAGGATCTGGCCCTGCACAGCCCCACAATCCCACCCTGAGCATCCCTGGGTGCTCTCCAAGCTCTCCTGGCCCTGCACAGCCCCAAAATCCCACCCTGAGCATCCCTGGGTGCTCTCCAAGCTCTCCTGGAGCTCTGGCAGCCTCAGGGCCGTGCCCATTCCCTGGGGAGCCTGGGCAGTGCCAGCAGCCTCTGGGGGAAGAACGTTTCCCAAAATCCAACCCAAACCTGCCCTGGCCCAGCTCCAGCTCCTTGGCACAGTTCAGACCATCTTGAGTCTGGCCACTGCCCCGGAGGCACAGCTGCTGATTCCCATCTCCCACTTTCCCTGTAGGAATTTCCATTTTGCTCATCCCTCGGGATACCCTCCTTTCCCTGCCACGAGGGCACACAGGCTCCATCCCCCGTGTCCACGCCCCTCTGCCAGCGGGGAGTGACAAAAGGATGACTGCAAACCTGCAGCGAGGTTTGGGAGGGGGAGAGGGCATCAGCTGCATGCCATGCATGGTGCCAGGCACAGCTGGCTCTGTGACAGCTCTGTCACATCCCTGGCCTCCACCAGCCATGCCTGCTGCTCCCCGTTGCCAGGCACACAGGGGTGACCTTTCCAGAGAGGAGGAGAGGGTGGGGACAGCCACGGGTGGCTGGGAGGCAGTGGCAGCCCTGGCTGGGGGGTTTGGATTCATGGAGCAGGGCTGCCAATCCCTCCTGCCCCATCCCCTCCTGCCTGCTGGGATGGAGGCAGAGCTTTCCCTGCTGGGCCCTGCCATCTCTGTGGGATGCTGTGCCTGGATTATGGCAGGAAGGATCAGGATGATGCTTGGCAAATGCTATTTATGGGCTGCTGCAGATCCGACTGTGTCACCCTGGGTGTAGGAAATGTTGGTGTCCCTCCACCCTTCTCCCCCTGGAGAAGCAGCCAGCAGCAGTGAGGTTTTGGGTCTTGTGCCCTGCGCTGTGACTTGTCCATGAAATGGTCACATTTTCTGTGCTGAAGGGCTTTTCCTGTGACCTCAGCACCTGGACAGTGCTCTGCTCTGTGTGTGCCTGTCCTGGAGTGAAACAGGAGGTGGCTTCTCTAGAAAAGAAAATATTTTCCAGGTATTTGAGGTCAGCATGACTCGGGAAATAATTCTGAGCCTCTCAGGCTGGATTGGTACAAATGGCACTGTCAGTGCAGGGAGAGGCAGCTCTGTGTGAAGGGGTGAGGTGGAACAGCACCAGACATAACCTGAAATGACTTAACAAGCTGCTCAAATTTTTTAAATGCATGTGTCTTTTTTTTTTCTTTAATTTAAATTTCCTCTGACATTTCATAGGCTTCATCACTCACCGTGAAGCCAAGATCCATGTGAGTGTGTGCGGTAGGATTGTTTTTAAATTTTATTTTAAATACAGATGTCTGGAATAACTTTTTTGCACACACTGTAGGAGTGTAAAGGTTTCTAAGCAACATCGTTTCATGCTGTTTGCATTCGAGAATGTAAAACAGGGTTCCTTTTTTTAAAAGTCTCTGCAGTGCAGGCATAATTACAGGATCCCATTATGCAGCATTGTGTCTACGGTGAAGCCTGCCCTAATGGAATATTCTGCCTTCTGCTGAAGCCTTACCTGCTTTTTACCCAGACACTTAAGGACTTAATTAGCGTCATTATAGACTGCCACCCCCTTCCTCAGCCCCGTGCATGAAGGGATAATGATCTGTCCAAGCTAGCGGTGTGTTCGCTTCCCATGGTTAACAGCACGGCATGGAGGGAGAGTGGAGCTCGCTGCTGCTCTCTTGAATCGAACGTGGAGGAGGAAGGGGGGAATGAAAGGATTTTTAGGAGCAGTAAATGCGCTGTGTTTGCGTGGCCTGGTCCCTGCTGTGGGCTGGGAGGGTGTTTGTCCCTGGAGGTCCCCGTGGAGCTGCTCCGTGTGGTGGCTCCGAGCAGAGCCCGCAGCCCTGCAGGGCACCCGCGGCTCCCCAGCCTCCAGCAGAGCCCTGTGGGGCAGGAAACCTGGCTGGGGTGTCCCTGGGGATGTGCTGCGTGTGGGCAGCACCTTCCACTGTCCTGAGTATCCATCCCTCCCTCCGTATGTGCAATTAGAGGGGATGGAATGGTTTGGGTTGGAAGGGACCTTAAAGATCAGTTAAATTCCGCCCTCTGCCACGGGCAGGGACACTTCCACTGCCCCAGGCTGCTCCAAGCCATGCCCAGCCTGGCCTTGGACACTTCCAAGGGATCCAGGGGCAGCCACAGCTGCTCTGGGCACATCTTCCCTCCCAGGAAAGGATTCCTTCCCAATATCCATCTAAACCAGGCCTGAACTGCGTCCTGCCTGCTGCTCTTGCTGGACAGCAGGTGTTGCACTGGAAGCAGTGGTCAGTGGGTGGGGTGACAGGAGTGGTGGCCTGAGGACACAGCTCTGGTGCTGAGGGAAGCTGGGGAGGATCACCCTGCTGCCCCAGGACAGCAAAGCTCCTGGCAGCTGGATGGTCAGGCCTGATCCCCAGGGCTAAACAACATTTGCACTGAGCTGCCCAACAGAGTTTTATAAACATCTGGGGGCTTTTTTTTGTATTTTATGAGACGAGGAGTGTTGGCTTTTGTACCAGAGATGGGGCCAAGGGAGTTTTTATTGCTGGTTAGGTAACTTCTCTGGCATGCTGTGTTGGGAGCCCCAGCCATAATTAATGAGGTGTGGGAGTGCTGTGGTGCATGTGTTGTTTTGTGTGATGGCTGTTGCTGCTGCACCCCGTGCCAAGACGTGGCCATGACGTTTTCCTCACAGATGGACAACCCTCAGCCCCCTCCACCTCCTGTGTCCATCCTGTGGTGCCATTTCTGCCCTACCTGCTCTTGGTTTTTGCTGTCCCAGCAAGTTTTCTCTGGAATTCTGCTCACACCTTGCAGGGAAATTCACCCCAAACCTCTGCTCTTTGTGCTTTTTGGTTTGGGTGGGAAGGGGCACAGTGAGGGTGGTCAGGGATTTGGGATGTGGCACTCCCACAGCTGCATCCAGGGTTGCTGTTTAAAGGCTTGTGGCTCATCTCTTGTGAGAAGCAGAGACAGGAAGGAAGGAGCTGTGATGCCGATGGATTTCCCATTTTCCTAGACTCACCTGGAGTCCTGAGCATCACCTGCTTGCTCCCTCACCTCAAATGTGTGTGGCCTGGGCTGGGGCAGGGAATCCCCCATGCTGGGAGCAACCTGCAAAGCCCAGAGCTGCTCCAGGGCCTCACCCTCCTGGCTTGTGAAAAGTGTCCCTGCCCATGGCAGGGGCTTGGGATTGGATGATCTTCAAGGTCCCTTCAAACCAACCCAAACCATTCTGTGATTCCACAATCTCCTGCTCTGCTTTGCTCATCCAGGCTCTCCTGCCCTGTCCATTCCAAGGATTGGCTGCAGTGATCCAATGCCTGCTATTTTTGGTTTTTCTTTCCCCAAAAGCCACGTGGCTCTTCTCAAGCTTTTCCAGCCTCTGCCCTGGAGGAGCGGTGTGTGATCCCTGCTCAGAGAAGATCTCCTCAGCCCCACACAGGCACGGGAAGGTGCAGGCACTGCTGGCCCCAGCACAAAGCCCATCCAAGCTGCAGCTCCCTCGTGTTTTCCAGAGGGGTGGCTGGAGGTCTCCAGCAGTGCACGTTGCCTTTGGCTTCATAAACATTGAAAAATGGTGCCAGATGGATGGAGCTTCACAGGATCTGCCCCGTGCTCTGTGTATTTTAAACAAACCTGGGAGGGGGCTTGGGCTGGATCCTTGTTTGTTCTTGGAGGAATTGATGAGGGCTTCAGAGTCCTCGTCCATCCATCTTCCATATGGAGATAAAAAGTTTTGGCTGAACACTGCTAAATGTGCCGTCATCTATCACAGCGGAGGCGGGATTGTGTCAAGGAAAAATAATCCACCATCAGGCTTAAAAAGAGAAAAAAGGGAAAAGAAAAAAAAAAAAAAGGAAAGAAGTAAGATTTCCAGTAAAACGCATCGCTTTTAAAAATCCAATTCACTCTTTGCCAAGTCATTGTTTGGTTTTAGACTTGTTTCACATGAAAGCAACCTTTAAAGGTTACTTTTATCCCTCTTTAATGAGCTATAGAAATGAGGCTGGCCTGCTACAGGGCAGAGGGCAGGGATGGGGCCGTGTGTGGAGCTGCTGCTCCCCTCTGGAGCGGCTCTGGGGGCTGCACCACAGCTCCCTGGCTGCCAGATTCTGCAGCCAGCAGCTTTCAGCAGGAGGAATGAAAGAGGAGCATTGATGTATATCTCTCCCCTTGCCTTGGTGGAAATGATGTGTGCTGCAGTGTGTGTGGGAGAGAGAATAGATGGGGCTGGCTGTGTTTTTCTGGAGCGTTCTGTTGGGGTTTGCACCCTGGGGTTTGCTGACACCCCTCCTGTGCTGGGTGCTGAGCTCTTTGGAGATGTGACCCCCACTGAAAGCTCTTGGAAACCTGATCCCTGCAGTGACACCTGGCCCCCATCCTCCCCTGTGGGTGAGGGGACACCGAGCCCCTCCCCAGGACAGCCCAGTGGCTCCCCACCTGCCTGGGGGCGTTCAGGTGACAACGAGGGTGTCCCAGCACCTCCGCAGGGAGGGACTGTCCCAGCCCTGGGCAGCAGGACACTCATGAAGCGTCCAGCTGTGCTGCAGGGCAGCAGGGAGTGGTGGGCGAGGTGGGGCCGGGGTCCAGCTGCCCATGGGTGGAGCTCCATGAGCTCAGCTGGACCAGCAAAGGCAGCAGCAAAGTCTCCAAACAAGACTTATCAACGTGGATTGGGCTTTTCCTTCTCCTCCAGCTCGTTTTTCCTGCCCAGGCATTGTGCAGGAGCAGATCCAGAGCCCCCAGCCCAGCTGGGAGCCCCCCCAGCCCAGCTGGGAGCCCCCCAAGCCCGAGGGCTGCTGCGTTGTCTCACTCTGCTCCCAGCGGCTGTGCTGCTGAAAATCTCCCTCATTTCTCTGCCGTTCACCTCACCCTGCTGAAGCTTTCAGGGGAGCCCTGGCCGATGCAGAAGGAGCAGCAGTGGGGGTAAATGAGCACAGAAAAGCCCGTGTGCTGCTGTGGGTGTGGGACACCAGCCTTGCCTGGGCCACGGCCGCTCCAGGGCTGAGGGCGCTGGGAAGGGCTTGGTGAGGATGCTGTCCGTGCTCCAGGAGGGGGGATTGTCACCTCCCCACCGCTGGGATGCCAGCAGGAGCCTGCAGTTGGTGTGGAGAGGCATTTTTCCTGAATCCTCTCTCCCTGCAGAAATCCATCTTCTTCATCTTCTGTTTGTGTGAGAGGGGGTTCTGCACCAGAGGACTGCGATGCTTGGGCTGTTTCTGCTGCCGTGGTGTGAAGGCTCCCCTGGCAGCAGGAGCAGCCACCCCGGGATGCTCTGTGTGAGCAGGATGTGGTGGCCTGGAGAGGAGGAGCTGTCTGCTGGGGAGCTGCCAGCAGGGAGAAATTCCCTCTGAAGCAGAGCTGAGGAGGATGCTGTTTGCTGTGGAAGTGTCAGGAGGCCGCTGGAAGCAGAGAGCAACTTTCCTATGGGAAAGTGAAGTCTTGTTCCATTTTTAACCCTTGGTAATTGAGTTCAGGGTGAAATGTGACCCCAGGTTACATAGCTGTAATGCCTTCCCTCTGTGCTGGGCTCTGGGCCCTCAGGAGGGGAAAGGAGCAATCCTTTGCTGCTTTTGGCCCAGCTCCATGAAGAAGGGAATTTTTCAGTGCCTGTAAATAATGGAGATTGGGAGGCAGGAAGTGGAGATCTCCTGGAGTGACATCGGGGCTGACAGCCCTGGGTGGCTTTGGGGTCACTCACCCTGCCAGCCTGTGTGGCTCGGGCAGAGGAAAGCCTGGGACAGTGGCAGGGGAGTTTGGGGCTCCCTGGTGGGGCTGTGAGGTGTGAGGGTGTCCGTGTGGGAATCTGTGTCCTGCTGCTGCCCTGCGAGGCTGCCTGGAACAGAGGGAAAGAATAAAGTGGGGATTGGTGAAAAGGCTTCAAAGGACACACCTGGGGCAGTGCAGGAGCCTGGCCAGGGCTGCACCCAGGATGGCCCAAGGTGGGCCCTGGCTCAGGAGTTTCACACTTTTCTCAGTTTGGGCCCATTCACAGCTGGGGTTCACTGTCCAGGGACAGCTCCAGGGGATGCAGCCCCACCCTCCCAGGCTGCTCTCCTCACCTCGCTGCTCTTTGCACTGCTGGGGCTGGAGCTGCAGTGCTGCCCTTGCATCTGGGGCTGGAGAAGGAATTGTTTTGTCTGGCTGAGCTGTGGGGAGAGCTTGCTCACACTTTATATGAAGTTCAGAGTCACACACTAAGGCAGCACAAATAAATATGAAAGGCAAAACTTCAGGCATCACTGGGAAACCTGTGAGCTGGGCCTGGGCAGCCAGCAGGGAGGGAGGGAGCCCAGAGAGGCCATGGCTTTGGCAGGGGGCTCTCCCATGTGTCAGGACCTTCCCAGGCTCAGCTTTGTGCTCCCTGCTCATGGCTGGGGCTGGGGAGCAGCACAAACCCCCTGTGCTCTGTGGGTGCCACCACAAACCATCCCCTGGGGAATTTGGGGGTGCTGCAGGCACTCCCAGGCTTGGGGAACCACACCCAGCAGGGGCATCCCTCAGCCTGCAGGGGAGACACCTTATCCTGGGCAGCTGGGATCTCCTCCAGCCCCTCCTGCCTCTGTCTCCAGGAGCTTTGTAAGCTGCTGAGACACTGAGACAACGCTGATAAAAAATTTATTTGAGCCTTGTCATTAAAAATAGATGGCTGTAGCCTAAAGGTGACTTGTTGGGTGACTTGCTTGTTGCTCTGCTTTGTTATGAAGTCTGAAAATGACTGTGGTTTTTTAAGTGGTGTTGCTTGTTTACTTCACACTTCTTTCCAACCTTACAAATATTAAATATGCCATGTCAGGTTGGTTTTGTTGCAGTCTCTTAGGAAGAGCTGCCCACTGGGGACTTTCTCTGCCCTGAGGATGTCAACAGATCATTTATCCACCACGAGGGAAACAATAGTTGACTGTAAAATGAGACCTTAGAAGTAAAAAAAAATGGAGAGTTAGCAACAGTCAGCAGTTACAGTCAGCAGGACTTGCTACTTCAAATAACCTTGTTGTAAATTCCCTGGAAAAAGGGTAGGGTACACAAGAGCTGAGTTTTTGGTGTTAAATACTTCCAGACTTCCTCAGGCCATCAGGAGGGAGCAGGCCAGCTGTTGCTGCAGATGTTGCCTTGGGGAAAGGATCACCCACAGGAGCTGGAATGCTGCAAGCTCTCCTGGATGCCTTCCCCTTCTGGTGGTATCAGGCAGCTTTCATGAGTCTTATCCCCCAAAATGGCATGAGTTCCATCTCTGGGGGTACTTGGGAACATGGGGGGGAAGAAGAAGTGGCAAGAGACCAGTGGAAATCCCAGAGGATGCTCCAGACCCAGGAGATGCCACGGGCAAGAGTGTGGGTTCTATGCCACCCCTGATGTCCCTCTTTTGTGTGGAACAAGGAATTCTCTTAACCCTACTCCCCTCTCAGCCCAGTAAACAGGAGGTGCTGAGCAACCCAGGCACTCTCCCACCTCTTGGAAATCCGAGGAAATAAATATTTTGGTGTTAGTTCAAAGCAATTAGAAAGGGAGGTTTGTGCTTTCTTGCTGGATGTGCCTTTTCCCACCTCCTGGGTGAATGCTGGCTGCAGATGCTCACGGTTAGCTGTGCAGCTCAGGATTTGTGTGCCTTGCCAGGGCCTGACCTGCATCTCCTACCAACAGAAGATGAAGCATCTGCTCGAGGGGGGAAGAAAACCCCGTGGAGTTTGCTGCCAGGAAGGTGGAGAGGGCACAAACAAGAGAATGTTCAGGGTGGAAAAATGCGATTCTCCATAACAAACTTGTCTCCCACAGGCTCTCTGCCACAGTGTGAGCAGGATTTTTGCCATGACTGGAAAGCCCAAAATCTCCCAGTCCCTGAGGCTGGGTGGGAACGTCCTCCCCAAACCCTCTGGGGAGGCGCTGATGAGGGTTTGGAGCCGGGATGTGAGACAAAGGCCATCAGGCAGGCCGGGTGTGTGACACGCTGGGGACATTAATCCCCAATGGTGAGTGCTGAAAGGCTGCATTGTTCCTCAGGGAGCGACAGATGAGCAGCAAAGGCATCCTCGTTATTCCAGCTGGTGGGCACTGGGGACAGACCCCCGGGAGCTGCTGATGGCAGTGCTGAGGTCACCCGTGGTGTCACCAGCACAGAGCAGCCTGCAGGGCTCCCTCAGGGGGCTTTGGGGCTGGGAAGGGCATGGGGTGATGCAGGATACCTGAAGGGAACCTGCAGGGAGGATGGAGAAGGACAGGACAAGGGGGAATGGCTTCAAGCTGCGAGTGGCTTTAGATTGGATATTGGGGAAAAAAAATCTTCCCTGTGAGGGTGGGCAGTGCCCAGAGCAGCTGTGGCTGCCCCTGGATCCCTGGCAGTGCCCCAGGCCAGGCTGAGCACCCTGGCACAGTGGGAGGTGTCCCTGCCGTGGCACTGGATGAGTTTTAAGATCCCTCCCAACCCAAACCACTCTGTGTTTCTGTGTGGTTTTTCTGGCAGCTTCTGGGCACGGGGGAGTTAAAAGGACCAGTCCTAATGCCCCATTGGAGAAAGGGACACTAATAAACGAGTGAGCAGGAGCCCAGGGGACTAATGAAGCATTGTGGACACCAGGGGATGTGTTTTGGATACGTCAGCAGGGACAGATATCCTGGGGGTGACAGCAGACAGGGAGGGGTGGGATGGTGGCGTGTTCAGGCTTGGGAAAAACTCCAGAAGTGAAGTTTACTTTGTCCAGAAATTGGTTTTTAGACAGTGCCTGATGGAGCCTGTGGCTTTACTGGACAGAAAGGAAGGGTTTCTGTAGGAACTTTTCCAAAGGGGAGCGTGGCTGGGGCTGCAGGGTGGTTGCAGCATTAAACCATCTTCAGGGCTTGACAAATCACCTTGCAAAACGTGCGGTGAGCTGCTATTTGCAGAAAGGTTTTGTGGAAAAGGCACTTAACCCAGAGGAAGAGGGCTGGGTTCCACAGCCTGGAGCTGTGTCCAAGTTCACGTGCAAAGTGAAGCTTCCCTCAGAGGTAAACATCACTTTAAGGCAGGATAAACCCAACCCAAAGCAGGCTCTTCCACGACCACAAATTAATCAGTGTGGAGCTCTAAAAAGGGCAACTCCTGGCAGGCAGCTCCATGCACGGGCCCCTCAAGGGTCCCCCCAGGGTCCCCCTGCCCGGGCTGAGCTGGGGAGGGATGAAAGAGCAGCAAAGATTCCACTGCTGAAAATTTCCTTCCTGCTGCTGGGAAGGACGAGCGGCTCTTCCTCGGGGTGAATCAGCTAATCCTGCTGCCTGTGCTGGCCCCTGATAAGCTCTCCGGCCAACTCTGATGGTTTTCCAGCATCTTTATTAGAAAAATGATGTCAGAAGCGCTTGGAAGTTAATTATGTTCCATGTGGCTGATGTTAATTATTATTACTTTTGTTAGTTCACCTAATCCACCAGGATTCTCCACTAATTTGTTCCCAGAGGGCACTGTCTCCCACCCGTGGATTTTGGAGCATTTCCCCAAACTGCCCTCTGTTTTTTATTTAATGTAGCTTAAAATTTGATTGGAAGTTAATTATTGTGAGCTGGAAGTTTCCACAGGCTCCTGTAAACATCAACTAAGCTTTGCAGTCTGGGTTATTTTTACAACGTGTTGGGTAAAGAAACCCAGGGTAACAGTTTGGGAATGCTGGGAGACATCTGATTGAAAATGGAAATTGGCAGATAAGTGATGTGGAAGAGCACATCCCTGTCTGTGCAGGAGGGGAGGAGTGTGATGGATGGGGATGGAGCAAGAGGAGGGTTGAGATAACCTGAATTAATGCCCACAGGCACAGAGTGAAATCTGACTTCTCTGGAGCACAAGGAGTTTTTGCATGGATGCAAAACAGTTTAGGGGTCATTAAGACAGTAGGCTGTATATGGAAAAAAAATCCTGGGATAAAGGCTTTTGTTTTGCTTCATTTTAAAGACTTCATTCACCCTTTTTTCTCTTTTTTTTTTTTTTTTTCCTGGCTGCCAAGTGGTGCCCACCCCCTGTTCAGTGCTGCTGGGGGGGATGGTTTGAATGCAGCCCACCAAAAAACTGCTTTAAAGAAGGGTTGAGGGCTCCAGACAATCTCTGTGACTCCAGCAGGAGTCCCACCCCCCTGCACAGTTCAGCACGTCGAGTTGTGCTAACACAGCTCCTTGCCAGGCAGTGGAGTGTTTGTTTGGAGATGGCACCGTGAGCCCTGGAGAGCTGGGCAAGGATTATTTTCATTCCTAACAAAACAACAAACCACAGCACGATGGAATTTATCATATAGGAGCAGCAGGAGGAGGTCAGGGGCTGCCTGAGCACAGCACTGAGGGCTCTGCTTGTTGTCTTTGGCTTGGAGACAGAATTCCCAGTGGGGTTTTGGGGGCAGCCATCAATCCCTGTCTGCTTTTCTTTCTTTGATGGAGTGACAATCCAAAGTCTGTGCTGCCAGGTGGAGCCTGGTGCAGGATGGCACTGGGGGGGGTGCCAGTGGTGGAATGGAATGGCTTGGAATGGGTTAAAGATCACCTGGGTCCAACCAGGAACCCCTCCCATTGTCCCAGGCTGCTCCAAGCCCATCCAGCCTGGCCTTGGACACCTCCAGGGATCCAGGGGCAGCCACAGCTGCTCTGGGAAACCTCCCCACACTCGTGGTAAAGATGTGGGGAAGGCACAAGAAGGCCCCATCTTTTCCAAAACCTGTTGAGGCACTTAATAGCCAGTAATTTATTTTTTTAAAGCACAATTTTATCACTGGGTGTTTTTTTTTTTTTTTTAAATCAGGACACTGCTTAGTTTTGTGCAGACTTTTAGGGCAACCTTTGCCTCATGACTGATTGCATGTCCATGCTGGGGTCACTCAGCTTCCTGCTCTGCCTCACAACTTGGAACAGTGGTGCTCATTTCCCACTCTTAGTTTGGAGTGCAACCCCAATGGAAATGTTAATTTACAGCAACCACTTCCCAGTGTATGATTTGGGGGAAAAGCTCTCCGGTTTTCCATGTGGTTATCAGATGGTGACTGATAAAAAACCCCAGCCCTCTCCTCGACTTGGAAAACATCCTAACAATGGTTAGTGAAAGTAGAAATGCCCTGCAGTCAGTTTGTGTCCCATGGGGTTATTTATGGGCATAAGTTTCATAAACTCTGTGATTCATTACTGGGAGAAAGCTGCTGTTGGTAGCACTGGGGTTTCTCTGCCTGCAGCCCTCGGGGCAGGGCAGCAGCTGCACAAAAGCTGCTCTTGCAAAGTAATAAAGCAAAATCCTGGTTTATTTCTTTGTCTTCTTGTTCTTAACACCCTGTCGAGGTTGGGGAGCTGAAGGGGAGCTCTTGCAGTGGCCTTTGGCAGAGCTGTGCCCTCCAGGAATGGAGTGTGGCACACAGGCACCGAGCAAACCCGGGGCAGGGTCTCACCAGGCTGCTGACACCAGAGGAGCCATGCAGGGGCATCCTCGGGCTGTCCTTGCAGTTCTCACTGCCTTGGGAAGCTGTTCACCTGCTGCACTGCTCGGGGGCAGAGGAAGGATGCTCTGACCTGGGGCTGTCCCTTTTCTGCCTCCTGCTTCCAGGGTGGGCACAGATGGATCACTTATTCCTGCTCTGCTTTGCTTTCCCATCTCAGAAATGGGAATAGAGCAGCTTTGTGCACTTCAGAGATCTGCCCCAGTGCCTCAGACAAGGAGTGAATGAAATGAGGTCTCTCTTACCCTGCACCCAGCTGGCTCCTGGTGAGTGGCCAGTCCAGGGCGTGGAGCTGAGATTTTTTGGGAGGTGATGTGGTGACAGCAAGGTGGGGTGAGAACCAGGAGCTGGTTATTCAGGCTGGCTGCTGGCTGTGTCCTCCCCACAGCCCCGTGTGAGCAGCACAGGCCACCTCAGCCTTGCCTTTTTCCTCGAGGAGCAGGAGGGGATTTTGCTGGAGGGTGCTGTGCTGGGTGCAGATGTTTCGTGTCTCTCATCCCTCGAGGTCAGCTGGAGTTCTGCCAGCACCAGTGACGTGTGTTGTGCAGCAGAGGCCAGAGCCTCCCTCAGACAGTGCCGTGGGACTGCTCTGTGCTCTCTGAAGGCTTTTATGGCATCCCAGCACAAGCAGGGCCTGAGCTGGTGGCACTGCTGCCAAATCACCCAAAAGAGGAGTCCTGTGCCCCGCTGTCCCCGTGCCAGGCTGGTGTCGGTGGCAAGCTGGAGATGACTCATTTCCCTCCTGAATTCCTGCCTTTCCTCCCTTTGGGCACCTTGCTGCCAGCCCTGCTTTCCCAACTGCCTGCATGCTGCTCTTTGCTGCCTCTATTTATAGGGGAATTTAATAAGATATCAATTAAAGGAATGAAAACAAACCGAAGATGTCTGTCAGCCCAAAAGCTGCAGCGAGGCAAGCTCCTTGGTAGCAGTTGTTCCAAACTTTGTCAGCTCCTCTTCCAGGCAATGCCTGTTGCTGTGGGACAGCTGGGCTGGGCTGGTGTGTCCCAGCAGGTGGTGGCAGCCACCCTGTCCCTCTGCTGGGACCCCTGTGCTGCCAGCTCCTGCCTCCCCTGCTCGTTAAAGAGGGCAGGGATGCTAATGAGGGAAGTGGGCTTGAGGGAGTCCCTCTTTGTGAAGCAGGCTGTTAATTAGCTCTCCTGATTTACTGTTTTCCTCTTTGGGGGATATGGTATTTATGATCCTGTGGGGAGGATGTGAGCTGGCATGGTGAGAGGAGATTTCTGCTCCTTCGGGGCTTTATGATCCTCCTTCCTCTTGAAAATTCCAGCTGTGGGGAGAGACCAGGAAATTGAAGATTTGTTTCTGACTGAGTGAATTAGTGCCTGTCTCTGTAAAATCTGTTTTCCCTGAGTTTTGCTGCACCCTAAGTATTCTTTTGGCTGGTTGCCTGGCACCTCTGCAGTGTCAGCACGGGGAGAGCCTCCTGCTGCAGCCAGAGGCCATCCCAAACAGTCTCCAGGTCTGTCTGGGATCCCTGCTACGTTCATTTGTTCCATGGTTTTGAGAGGGTGGGGGTGAACAGGCAGAAATCCTCCAGCCAGGCTCCCTCCAGGCTCAGAGCTCCTCTCCTGACCCTGTGGGCTCCTGTGCTTGTCCCCCAGGCTGTGCCAGCACTGCCCTCATGCTCCCAGTGTCCCTGGCCCCCTTTTCCAAAGCTACCTGGAACAGATTATTTCTCTTTGAAAGCCTGAGCTGCATCTGCTCTTTATTCCTGTATACTCTGTATTCTGTGTTATTTTTATAAGAGTAGTGACAGGACAAGGGAGGCTGGCTTTAAACTGACAGAAAGTGGGTTTAGATGGGATATTGGGAAGAAATCCTTCCCTGGGAGGGTGGGCAGGCCCTGGATCCCTGGCAGTGCCCAAGGAGCAGCCTGGGACAGTGGAAGGTGTCCCTGCACATGGCACTGGATGAGCTTTAGGGTCCCAACCCAACCCGTTGCAGGATTCTCAGTCTGGTGAGGTTATCCCTTGCCTGGTTCTCTCCCTGGGGAAATTGTGATGGACAAAGCCAAGACTTTGCCCAGATGAAGTCTGAGTCCCACTTGTCCCTCCTGTTGCTGTCAGCTCTTTCTAGAGCTTTCTGCTCCTGCTGCTTCATCCATCAGCTCCTCCTGTGGCCACCTCTGCTCCAGCTGCCTCTTGTTTGTCAGGTACTTCCTCTCTGCTCCAATTCCCCAGAATTACCACACAGACTTGTTAAAAACATGAGGAAAATGTATCTGCACAGCTCCTGGGCTGCATTGGATATTGTTTGATCAACTGAGAGCAAGAGGAAGGAAAATGCTGTGTTGGGGGAATTCAGGGGGAGCTGTTAAAAAAAAAATAAAATTCATGTCCAAAAGCACAAGCATGATCTCATGCAACATAGACATTGTAATCTGGGAACTACAGAGGGCTGAGCCTTTGTGTCTGGGCAAACAAAGGGACAGAAATAGCAACCCAGAAATGTTAATTCATTGTCAAAGTGATCCCCACTCCCTGGCCATATGATTTATATGGAGCAGAAACCAGGGCAGCTCTGCTTGGCTCCTTTTTGTAAGGGAAGAAGGGTGAAGAAAGGGAAAACTCATGAGCTGCACTCAGCTCTGGGGGCTTCTGCTGTGGTCTCTGGGACACTGGAGTGGCTCCTTCATGCCTCTGTTAGAAAATCAGCCTTCAAGTCATGCTGTGGCTGAAGTGCATTTGGGGCCATGGCTGCTGCTAATTCAGGAATTTCACTTGGAGGTTATCAAACGAGCAAGACTTTGATCCTGCCTTGGCATTTGCACACCCAGCAGCATCCTGGGGGCTCACTCTGGCTGTCCTTCCTGCCAGCTGTCTGCCACTGCCATTTCTGTCCAGGAAAACCAGCCCAGACCATCCAAGGGAAAGAGCCGTGAAGGGGAACGAGGACAGACATGGTTCACAAAAGCCCCTTGGGGACAGGGAGCTGGGGGCAGGAAATGTTTCAGAGATTGGTCTTAATTTGGTTTATTTTCTATTTAGGCTGTCCCAATTTATCCCAGTGCCTGTGTGTCCTCTGGTCCAGTCACTGCCTTGGACCAGCTCAGTAACGGGCCCCGGAAAGCCAAGGACGCAGAGGATGAGGAGCTGTTAAAAACGGGAGGTTAAAATAACAGGTAGCACTGGCACTGTGCTTGTGTGTCAGCCTGAGACCCTGCGCCAGTGAACCATCTCCTTTTCACCTCGTCATTTGCTGGGAAATAATTTTTTCCTCTCAGGATCCCTTAAAAAAAATAAATTATTTGGCTGCCTGTGTGTGTGCAGATCAACCAAGTTACTCCCATCATTGCAAGCCAGTGACTCACAAGGGCCGTAATGACTCCACCTTAAAAACAACCCCCAAGCCCCCTTGCAATTGCTCTGCAGGCTGGGATGAGTTCCTGCGTTCCCCAGGGAGAGGCAGAGGCTGACTGAGGAGCAGCCCCAGGCAGAGACGGTCACTGTCATGAAAAGGCTTTGATGACTTTTCCTATCTGCTTTTTGTCCTCTCTGCAGCTCGGCTTTGTGCTCTGGTGTGAGCTCTGTGAAATGGATGTTTCCTTCCAGCCCTCCTCCACCTCCATCCCTCTTGCCCTTGTCTCCTTTTCTTCCCTCTTTTGGGCTTGCTGGTTTTTGGGTTTTTTCCAGGGGTGAGGAGGGGTGGGGGTGGTTTAGAAAGTTCTCACCTGTTAATGAACCCTGCTCCAGCCCCTTACCATCAGCAGGTAAGGAATGATTTCGAAACGAGGCAGTGGAAGAGGAGAAGCTGGGTTATTTCCTCAGGATGCTCTGCTGCAATGAGTTTTGCATCCAGTTTTGATCCATTGACAAAGGTGCAAATTCCAGCTTTGAGTGTTTGGGGAAAGGTGCAGCTCAGTCTGGAGGTGATGCCCTTAAATTCTTGTGACATTGTCTTTGTGAAATGTGGGATAATGCCTCTGCCTCCCTCCTCTTCCCCTAAGAGCTGCTCAGTTTTGTAATTCCTTGGGAACTCTGGACACGTGGCACCCTCAGATCTTCAAACAAAAGCGGCTCCAGTGCAGCAGGAGTTTTTCCAGAGGTGTTTTTCCTTGAGGCAGCACATTTCTGTTTATCCCCAGGCTGGGAAGGGATAACAGTGCTGCAGGAGGGCTGGGGTGCCATGGGTTGCTTTATTCAGCATCAGCTTCCATCAGGGCTCACAGGGTTTTGTCATCAATTAAAAGGGGAGCTGGAGCACCCAGCTGTTTTTCCTATCTGCAATACAACCCCTCATGAGACCTAATCCATCATCATATCCATGATTTGTTTTGAGTTGGTGATCCATGGATACCCAAGTTACAGCTCTGCCTCCAGTCTCTTACCTGTGTGTGAGATCCACACCCTTAATTCCTCAGGTGATTCTTCCAAGTCTTATCTTTTAGCATTTAGAAAAGAAAATTTCATCTATAAAAGATGCACTGAAAAGGAAGACAGCTCACTAAGACAAGTGCAGCTTCTCCCTCAACAAAATACTCACCCTGTTTAAAATTAAGGAGGAATGGGTTCAAACTGAAAGAAGGGAAATTTAGGTTGGAATTGGGAAGCAATCCTTCCCTGTGAGGGTGGGCCGTTGGGCTTCTCAAAACTAATTCTCTTCAAGCTACAGGAGTTGGGCATTTTCTTTTTTTTTTTTTTTTTTTTTTTTTTTTTTTTTTTTTTTTTTTTAATGCAAGTGTTAGGCATGTGAGGTCTCCTAAGTTTCTCTGAGTGGTTATAAATTATTAGCAACTGCAGCTAATTAATCTCAAGGGCTTCATGGTAAGGTTGTCTAGCACACATAAGAGAAATGAATACTTTTATTTTACTCGGCCATTTTTTAGTTTGCTGTCTGGATCTGCTCTTCCTTGGGATGTGAATTTGGGCAACTGTGTGTCCCTTGCAACTGAATTTCTCCCCCAGAACGCTGATGCTGGTAGCTCTTAAAGGCTTTTGTGGAGCACTTGGAAGCTGTGTGAGATGAAAACCATAAATAAGCTACTAACTAGCCTTGGCATAACTCCCTGAGCAGTGTATCTATTGATATGGAGGTTGGCTACAGATAAAAGTATCCTTCTGTCTTGATAGTGATATTATCTGGACGAGGTTTTAATCCAAGACTGTGAGGCCAGAGGAGACTTTTTCAAAGGAGTGTCTTCCCTTGGATCATTCACCAGCTTTGGAACTCTTAGAAGTCATTTTATGACATGCCTTTTTTTTTTTTTATTTCTTTATCTGGTGGATAAGTGTTAATAGGCACCAGAATATTTCTCTCCAAAGTACCTTAGGATGCTGAATCTTGAAAACAGATGGGGTTAAAGCAGCTAAACTACTCAAATGTTACTATAGGACACAAAATGAATGACACACACAGAGTCAAGTCATCAGGGCAAAAGGAGGGCATTTATTTCTTGACCTCGATTTATACAGATTTTGGACAATGACCAGGGATTGGAGGATGAAGGTTGCCACCTCTCCAACCACACTGGTCAAACTAGAAGCTCATCAAATTTCTCCTCCCTAAGAGAGGAATGTCAACAAGAAGATACGGCTACAACAATAATGCATTGTTTATGTGAAAATCTGTGAGAAACTCCATTACAAAAATCTAAATATCAGAAGGCTGAAAAGAACAGGGCGACACTCAAATGATGTTGTTTCGGGGTTTAAACAATTTAAATTAAGCTTTGTGCTGTGTAGTAGCAGAAGCATCAGAGCCAGCCACAGTCCCTGCTCTGCCTCCATGTGCTGGATGTACAGAGATGGTGTTTTTGTGAATGTACAGAGATGGTGGTTCTGGTGAATGTACAGGGATGGTGTTTGCTGGATGTACAGGGATGGTGTTTTTGTGAATGTACAGAGATGGTGTCTCTGTGAATGTACAGGGATGGTGTCTGCTGGATGTACAGAGATGGTGTCTCTGTGAATATACAGAGATGGTGTCTCTGTGAATGTACAGGGATGGTGTCTCTGTGAATGTACAGGGATGGTGTCTCTGTGAATGTACAGGGATGGTGTCTCTGTGAATGTACAGAGATGGTGTCTCTGTGAATGTACAGGGATGGTGTCTCTGTGAATGTACAGGGATGGTGTCTCTGTGAATGTACAGGGATGGTGTCTCTGTGAATGTACAGAGATGGTGCCTTTACCTGGGGGTGGCTGGTGTTCTGGAGAGGGCTCTGTCTCTGAGTCAGCTCTAATGGGTTTCACCCTGCTCCAGCAGCGCTGGTTTACACTTGAAAAATGAAAAGCCCTTCTAGAAAACTCATTCCACGCTGCACAGAGCCAGAATCTGCTTCAGAGGGTAATTTAAAAGCCATGTTCTGCTCCCAGCTCCAACGTGCTGAGGAACAGGCAGCTCGCTGGGCAGGAGAGGTGATTGGGAGCCCTGATTTGCAGTGAGAGAGTGTGTGTGTCTGTCTGAACAGCCCAAACTGCAGCCTCTGTCAGAGAGCTTGCAATTAATTACAGATTGCTGCAAAATTCTGGATTGCTGCCTCAGTCCCACGGGGGAAAGCAGCACAGAAGTGACAGGGTGGGACTAAGGAAATCAGGGAATTAGGAGAGGGTGAAAAGCCTCGCTGGTTTGTTGGGCAGGTGGAGGGAGAGGGGAAGGAGTCTTTGCAACAGCATGAAATGGTGGGATTAGAGCAGAAAACCCCACAGATTTGCCTTTTTTCCTTAATTTGGTGGACTTGCCACACTTCGGCTGTGACATCTCTGTGATTCCTGCTGTGGGAATAAGCACTGGAGAACAGTTGGGGTTGCTGGGGTTTCTAGAGAGGTTTTATGGGGGTGCTGGAGTGCCCCTTGCATCCAGAACAGCAGAGCCACTTCTTCCAGCCTGAGGAGCTGCTCTGAGGAGCAAAACCTCTGAGACTGCAGCCCAGGCAGCCCAGTCATTAATTATGATGCTCGTTTTGGGGGACACGCAGTCTTTTGCCCGCTTGGAGCTGATTTCTGCAGGATGGTCATTCATCAAAGTGCAGGGCTGGAGCAGCAGAGAGCTGCCCCTGTCCAGGGCTTTGCTGACCTGCTGAAATCAATACCAACCTCTGAGCAAGGCAGCAGCAGCAGGACTTGCTCCCAGACAAGGATATGAGACACTCCCAATGTTTCTGGAAAAGTGCAGCCACCTCTGGATAAGGTGGGGTTTTTGTATTTTTTTTTTCCCTTTGGGATTTTTTTACATGTGCTTTTTGCTCTCCCTTTTTAGTTTCTTTGCCTTGCTGCTCCTCTGCCTGGTACATATGTGTGTGTTAATTAGAGAAAAAAAACCAAAAACCAAGTTCTGCTTTTAAGTGTCTTAATTAAGATTTTTCTTAACACCCCCCCAACATTTTCTCAGAGTTTTTTTTCACCAACATCTAAAACTGTTCTTAAAAGCTGGTGTCAAAATAATCTTACACTTTACAGTTGATGTTTAGATATCTTTCCAAACACACAGTCCTTGGATAATTTACCTTCACAGCACCACTGAGACCTGTAAAGGCCTTGCTGTGAGCAGCAGCAAGGTGAACTGTCTCAGGTCAGAGGGAACTGGGATTGGATCCAGTCTTCCTGAGGCTGTCTGAAGTCTGGTTCTTGAGGAATGTCTCTAAGTACAGCTGGAAAGTTGGTTTGTGTTTAAAAAGTAAAAATGTTGTTACTCACAGAGCAGTCATTGCAGAAATAACATCTATTTGTTCAGGGGAAGAAGTTTCTTAATGGCCTGATGGAAAAGCTGCAGGGAATTCTCCTTGCAGCTGAAATCCTCTGGTGGGTATTGCAAAGCTCTCCTCTCTGCTGGGTCTGTGTTTGGACTGGGAAATTGGATTAAAGCTTCTTATTCCCAGACAGCTCCAGTGAGACTGGAGCAGCTTCAGCCCAAGCTCCTTGGGGTAACTGTGAGATGTCTCTGCCCTCCCTGCTCCCCAAAGCCCCCAAAACTCCTCCTTGGCCTCCTGGCCATTACCCTTAACAGAAGAGTGGATGCTGCCAGAATGAAATTTTAGGGTTCAGTATGAAATTTTAGGGCCCAGTACAAAATTGTGGGTCCAGTATGAAATTTTAGGGTCCAGTGTGAAATTTTGTGATCTTTACAGCCTTGGGAAGAAAAACACTGTATTGAGGAAACCTTCCTTTCCAAGGTTGCTGTGTCACACCTTCTCTACCTCTGTAAAACATCTGCATCTCCAATCCCTGCTGATCCTAAGCTGGCAGAGTGTGGGGATGAATCCTCTCCTGTGGTGTGGTTTAAAGCAGATTCATCCCAGAACTCCTCTGGTGGTAATTCCCCAGATCCTGGCTCTCTGGGGTTTTGGGAATTGGTGAGAGTTGTTTGTAGAAAAAAGGTGCCTTGTAAAAAAAAGATGCTTTGTAGAAATAAAGGTAAAATGGAAGTTCTGCTTCTCCAAACCTCGCTGTGCTCGCCAAATGTTGTCAGATAAACAGATGAAAAGTTGCTCATGGGAGGGATCTGAATTAGCCATCAGCAGACCTTCAACTGGAGTTAGTGAGATGGAGAATGAATAACCCCATGGGTGGGTCAAGCTACACTGGCCCTGGCCCTGTGTGCATAATTGATGATGCCCACGTGCAGAGATCTGCTCACCAGTGTCCTGGCTCGGGTTCTGCACCCTCAGCCACCTGGCAGAGCTGAAATCAATCCCTCTGTGCCCATCTGGCAGCCAGGCCTGCAGCTCTGTCAGGGATTTGATGTCATTCCTGCTCCTGGGGTTGGGTTCCCCAGCCTGGCACCGAGAGGGGAAGGCAGGAGCACTCCCTGCTCAGCCCCTGGGAAGGTGCTTCAGTGTCCCAGAGCTGAATCCAGAGCCAGGACCTGCTCCCTGACTCCGAGTTTCTCCTTGGAGAGTGGATTTGGGTGTGCTGGGGGATTGCTTGGCTCCTGTGACAGCAGCTGGGGAAGGATCTGGGCATGTACGGCACGATGTCACTGAGGAACGAAGCACAGAGGGGGAAGTGCAGCACCTTGCAAGGTAGGAATGCCAAATCTGCCCCAAAATTCTGCAATTAGCACACCCAGGTGTCTGGCACAGTGCTTATCTGCTCTTTTGGGATTATGTGCCATCCCTGCTAGCAGGTACAGGACAGTCAGATAACAAGTACAGAGCAGCACTTCAAACCCCTGGCATCTTTTCTTAGGGTAGCTTGGTGTTCTGGACAATTTTTAGGGTCTTTTTTTTTTGAGCCTGGCAGAAAAGAAAACTGTGTGATTTCTCCCACTTGTACACCTTCTTCCATTTGCAGTGGGCCTGTGTGGTGCTGAAGCAGCTGATGCCTTCTCCTTTGGGGTAAAAACTGAGAAATGCAGTGCTGGAAGCAGCCAGACAGGCTGCACAAGTCACTGTTTATGTTCCAGCTAGGACAGGCTGCACCCAGAGCTGAGTAATGGGTCTGAATTCAATCCTCCTGGTAGGCTGAAGCACCTCCAGAGCCTGAGCTGGGCTTACACGAGCTGGCAGCGTGACTGTTGGTTTGGGTTGCTTTATTTCTAGATCTTCCTTTGGAAGTGCTATCACTCCTCAGGGCAAAATCTCCACTTTCCCCCACTGGCTGGGCTGCTGAGGTTGGAGAATTTCATTTTTGGCTTCTGCAGAAAGCCTGGGCTGCCTCCTCTGCTCAGGGCTCTGGCCAGGCTGAAAGTTGAGGAAAGGTCTGGCTCAAGCAGATGCTTCCTGATCTAAAGCCAGCTCCTTAAGCTGAGTGTGCTTCCCAGGAAATGAGGTGGATTTTGTCAGGCTGTGGCCTCTGGGCCCAGCTACTTGATCTTCAGCTTCTCCAGCCCTCTCTGGACTCTGGCAAGAAAACTGCTGATGTTTAGGCCTTGTCTTTGTGAGCAGAATTTAAACAAACCAAGCCCAGCTTGCCTCTGCAATGTGCCAGTAAATTCATGCTTTATTAGGACCAGGAGAGGTTTCCTGTGGCGCATCCTGCCCAGATCAGATGAACAGAAGAGGCCACTCCTGGCCTTTCTTTTGCTCTCTGGTCTGCAGGTTCCCTTTCATGCATTTGTGTTTTGGTGAAGGCTTTTGGAGCCTGTTGGCAATGAATAGACTGTGACTGATATCAGCAGCTCTCAGATCCCTCCCTCTGCCAGCAGAGCCTTATTGGCTTTCAGGTGATGGACATGGTGTGAAACCTGGAGAGAAGGTGGCAGGGCTGTGGTTTATTGGTGTAGGGCTCTGAATCTTCGTGTTTTTTCTGAGTTTTGTGTTGGGACATTGTAATTGTCCAAGAGACCAACGAGCACTGCTCTGGTGCCTTGTCATGTGCTGTGTAAAAGGAGGTGGATGTGAGGTTTCTGAAATTCTCTGCTTTCCAGGCCTTTAAAATGTGATTTGTGAAGCAGTCAAACTTTCTTCCCTGTTCATAGATCAAGAAAAACCATGTCCTTTTTGGAGCTCTTTTGTAGGCTTCTAACTGCAGAGGAGCATAAAACAAATGCTTTTTGAATTGGGGAAAGTGGATTCTGTTCAGAACGCTCAAATTCTGGGGAAAATGCTGCACTCCTTAGCTGAGAGCTTCCAGCAGCTCCTGAATCACCAGCAAAAGTGTCCTTCAAATTGTGAACAAACCCTTGTATCCTTCTGCTTGCAGCTCTCACATTGATGGGCTGGGGGGGTCCAGGGCAGGGAATGGAGCTGGGAAGGGTCTGGAGCCCCAGGAGGGGCTGAGGGAGCTGGAAAGGGGCTCAGCCTGGAGAAAAGGAGGCTCAGGGGGGCCCTGGTGGCTCTGCACAACTCCCTGCCAGGAGGGGACAGCC
>VZUI01076036.1:0-11989 GCA_013401135.1 Cettia cetti
TGGCAGGGCCCATCCCCCTGGTATCCCTTTGTCTTCGAGGAGTGTTGCTCAACCATCAGGCATCCAGCCTTTAGTTAGCTCAATCACCCTTTTCCGGCCTGGCATCCTACAACTCAAACTTAGCTTTTAATTCAATCTCATCCCCAGGCCTTACACTCTTATACTCTTCTACTGGGCAATCATATTTGTAGGGCCTTACTGCCTCGTCTTCCCCAACACTGAGTCCATTTGCATCCAGTTTTATTATCTCCAACAGGAAAAGAATGAAAATTATGAAATTATTCAATGAAGATGAATTAGAAATTCATGGAAAATTTCATGTAGAAATTATTGGAACACTGAAAAGCAGGTTATTATTGAGTTCCCAGAGTCACTCCGTTGCCAATTATCAGACATTTTTCAGTCAGAGGCAATGTAAGCATCAACTGAAAGAGAAGACACAGTATAACAGAACACTTATACATAGCAGAAAAAGGTTAGAAGAATCAAAAGGGATAAAAGTTATAGCTTGGCAAATTTGAGCCAGTTGTGTACAAATTAGTTTTACAGTATCACCAGGTTACAGCTGTCCGGGGATATTAGGTTGTCCATCCCTTAAGCTTTCTTTAAGTTCAAAACTGGAAATAATTTGAGGAGAGAAATACTTCGGCAATCACAAAGTCAAATGAAGTGAATTTACAGGGATTATAACATTTAAAATCAGGTTAACTATAATAATAATTCTAGCATTTAAAATTCTGAGACAAATGTTTTTAATTTAGTGCCTATCCTTCAAGGGATTTTAAGTGCTTAACAAACACTTACAAATTAATCCCCTCAACACTTGCGAAAAGTAGGCAATTATTACTAGATCTGCTTTTCAGATATGTAAGCTGGGAATCTGTAAAGTTAAGTGATTTGTCAAAGGTTGTGGTACAGCAAATATCAGATATGGACTGCTGGAAAATCTAGGCTGTGAGAACTCATAATTATCACAACTGTATTATATTCTGGATGGAACAGCTGATCTTTTAACTTGATAGAAAAGTTGATCTTTTAACTTCTTAGCAGTCAGGGGGTGTTAATCAGGTATTTGCAACAGCAAAGAAAGAGATCTGAACAGAGGAGGTGAAGGATTGGACTGCTGATCAGTGAAGCTGGGAGGTTATTCAAAAAAATACCAGGGAGAGGATAGTTTATTTAACAAAACCAAAACCAACTAATGATAACCATAAAGTTGGTGGTGCAGTGCTTTTTCTTTGTCTAAAATGATGGTGGAAGATACTTATGTAAAGATGCTAAAAGGCACTGTTCATTGAAGCTACTCGCCACAGACAGCATGCTTTGAGTTTCCACTCCCTATCTGATTAAATACAGCTTGGTGCTGCCTGGTATCAACTTGCAGGATGTCCATAAATCCTGGCCTGGATTATGTTACATTAACTTGGCAAAATTCTGATTTCACTGTAAGCAGTAGTAAAATTCTTCCAGACTCCAGTCTTAATCTCAGTGTAGCTGCTAATGAAGAGTATTTTGGGTACTGATGGAAAAGGCATTATTCCACAGTTCTAGTTTTTCTTAATGGGGTGGCTCCTACAGAAACTGTGATGCTTTTAGGCAAGACTTTTTGACTATTTGAGAACAGCTGAGGAAAACATAGAAAAAGGAGCCATAGCATTCAGAACTGCTATATCATGGAGTTGTATTTGTGGACAACTACCTGAGCTAGTAGTGATCTTCAATCCACAGCTGACTGTAACTACAAGGATCTACAGAAAAGTCTCATCTACACATGTGAAGCAGATGCTTCTAGAGACGTACGGAAATCAAATGCCTCAGGCATTCCAGTAAAAAAGAAGACAAATTTCTTCTCTACCTCTCTTTGTAAAACAAGCTGCATATCTAAATATGGCCTCAAATTTTTCCAGTGTTTACAATTAACTGTGTTTTCCACATATTCTTCTGCAGGCTTCTTACCTGAGCAAGATATGTCTCAATACCTGCAGAATGCAACAAATCAAAGAATTTTCTTTTATACTTTGGAATAAAATTTGCAAGCTTCTGAAATACTTTTTTCTTTTCTGTTAGCTGCAAATAAAAGAAAATTATGCTAGAAGACCTGGCACAGTATTCTGAGATTTAATGCCACTGTGTTGCATATTGCAGGTATTCTGTTTGATGTTGTTATATTTCTTACTTACTATGAGTGAAATCCAAATCTCACTGAAATCCATGATGAATTTTGCTTCTATCTTCCTAAGCAGACCAAATAAAAAACTTGAAATGTAAAAGGTCTAGGCCCATATACATGACTGAGAAGTTATTGGCAAGCAAGACTGAATACTTTCAAACAATTGTTATGCATATACAGTACAAACAATAGTACATTGTGTGTGTGGAAACTTTATGCAAGTCTGAGACCTTTACTGCTTCTGTGTCTTTTGATGGTAAACTGCCACTTCTTTTAAAATGCGTGCTACCAAATTACAGCCAGGTCTTATAAATCAACAAAAAGTAACAAAAGCAAAGAGCAGCTAGAGAATATCAGAGTAACATGAGTGCAGATATACCTGTCAAATGCAACCTGACTTTCTTTTTAAACACAGTTTCTTAAATGAGTATAAGAAAAAAGATAAATACAGTAGATGAAGAAAAGGGGAAAGGATAGTAGAAGTGTTTTGGGAAAACAATACAACAAAGCATCTGATTTTTTCAGTTCTCTAAAAGGCTGACATGCAGGGTGCTGGTTTTTTCCAACCTTTTTTCTCTTTAAATGCTTCCACATAGCTCTAATATAGTCCATCTACGCTTAGAGAAAATAATGAATTGATGAATAGATGATACTTTGAAGGGATTAACTGACTGCTGGGGAACAGAATAGATCGACTGCAAACTTAGATCGACTCCCAAAACTTAGTGAACTTATTGTTTATAGCTCCTTTCCAACAAAGAAAAGCAATAAAGTCAAAATTAAGTAGCTTTTTTTTTGAAAATAATAGTTATTTTGATAAAAAGTGCTGTCAAAGCAACAAACGTTAATGCCACAAACTCTAGATCATTCACTTTCATGTAGGGTTTACAAGGCTCCTTGCGAGAATACTTCATACTTAAAGTATGTCTTCCCTTGGGTATCACACAAGCATTTAATTTTTGTTTTGGCATTGGGCCCATCATGTTTATGAGATTCTTTAGAGAAGTGGAATTGATGACCACAAAAGAAAAATTGAGTTACCTATTTTAAACCATTATTATAAACTTCCAAGTTCTCAGCACAAAAAAAAAAAAAAAAAAAAAAAAAAAAAAAAAAAAAAAAAAAAAAAAGCGCACTCTTTTACAGAAATAGACAGACAGACAGACAGATAGATATAGATAGAAAAGGACTTTGTTGCAAAAAAGCTTTAGAGGTCTATATTTTACTCTGACAGTATAAACAGTCATCTCAGGCTTTTACTACTGGGCTATTTATTGAGCTATAATGTTATTCTTTACTGTTTTCCAGTTACATTAAATACCATGTACTACATTTCCTTTATCTACAGTATTTTTGTTGGCAAGGATGAGTTTGCAGGTAAAACTTCAATTCAGTTGAATACTATTTGATTTTTTAATGAAAGCTTTCCCATTATTAGCAAAAACTAAAAATGTATTTTATTAATCTTGATTTATTGTTTATCACATATGTAAGTTTACACTACAGATATAAGAATTCCTTAAGTCTTAAAGCTGATGCAGTGGATCATGATCTTGCAGGTACAAGTCAAAGAAACCGTGCTGTGTCAGCTCTGCACGATTTTGGCAAGATTGTGTTAAGTGTCTTGCTGCAGCTTCTTTTGTAACTGGCTTGTAAATCACTCTTTATGACAATTTGCATGGATTCTGGGCACATACACATTTTATAACAACACACTAGTTTTCCTTTTCTTTAACACATGGAAGATTTAGCCACTCTAGGTCTAATCCTGTTGGATTAATTCCTGCAAAATTCTAAACAAACATCCTTTACTGCACCAAAGATAAGGAGAAATGAATATGCACTGTGTGGGCCAGTCTCACTCAGCACCTTGCAGGAGCAGGATGTTTTACTGAGCACTGTGACAGAGCAGTTGCAATCACAATGGTACACTTGACTGAACAAAGAACATCCACTCAGCAACTAAGTAGGCCATGTAGACAAACTCAGAATTTAATCCCAACATTCTGTTAAATGGGAATATGTGGCAATAAAATCAAGTGGCAAATTCCTTCTTATAAAGTTCTGATATTCTATTACATGTCAAAAGAGGATCAAACCAATCCACTCCTAGGTAACTCAGTAATAAAAAAAAAAACCACTCTGACCTCAGACCTCAGAGTGCCACATTCTGGCTTGATTTACCCCAGGGTTTTTTCCTCTCTTCTCTTCTTTTCCCCTCTGAAGTAAGTTTAATAGTTACACAAAATTAATCATTACTGCTATTTCTTGGCTTAGGGAAGATGCAGCAACATTTGCACAGCAGAAAACATCAGTTGTCACTCAAACCAAAAAACTTTTTAACTTTTTACTGTTTTAAGGGATAGTGGATCTCTTGATTTCATCGGCAGCCTTTAGATAATGTGATTTTCCATTCTGTTTCTAACATATGTCTGTTGATAAAAGGAATTCAGAATTATAAGACATTTACTGATTGTTTTCTTCTGTTTATGCTGAAATGCTAAATGATCTAAGACTACACAGTGGATTTTATAAGATATTAAGAATCCCTCCTAATTAAGAAGTCTGCTTAGGAATTCTTTCCAAGATTTTCCTTCTACTCTTCTATCATTTATCACTTGTCCTTCAGTTCTTGATTTTGGCATTTTCCTTCAACACTTGTAAGATAGCCCTACATTTCAGAACTGGTTTGTAGTTATCTGCTAGCTGTATTCCACTATCTCCTCTTTTCTTTTCTTTGAAATGGAAGGTTGAAAAAATGAGTTTTGAGAACATCTTTCCAATGTCAAATGTAAGATGCATTTCTTTGGAGTGTCTATGGACAAGGTCCAAAATGAAGGACAGTAAAAGCAAATGATTGCCAAAAAGGCATGAAATTATTTTCTTAACTGTACAAGTCTCCTGTAACTTCAATTTAAAAGAGTAATATTTTAATGAATACTTTTCATTAAGCAGAGAAGTCTGTGCAAAAGTTCATCAGAGATGAAACTTAAAAAAAAAAAAATAAGGAAGAGGGACTAGTGCCAAAATACTACTTTCTCTCATCTAAGTTTTTGATATTATGGTGTGAGAAAATGAAATTCTCATATTTTTTTCTCTGACAGAACAATTCTCTAGAAGGCTATGGCACAGCTGACAGTAAGGAGAATAATATTCACTTAGAACTGGCACAAAGCAGACAATGCGATTCAAACTGTTGCAATGTTTCCATAAATCCATTCTCCACTATATCCACAGCACCTTCACTGACAGTGAGACTACAACCAGACTTGTTAAACAGCTCTGAAAAAAATTTAACCTTGTTGCTTTTCTGCATCTGGATTTCCATGACGATTATCAGACTGGCATTTGTCAAGCTGATGTCTGTTTTTTTGGCATATATCACACAAGGCAGCTAATTCTGCTCTGTTCTTGTTTGGCTGAGTCTAATCTCCTGGAATTCAAGAGTCAGCCAAACTTGGTATACCATGAAGTGGAAAAGGCTGCATATAAAATCTACAACAAATGTGCTATATTAGTGGACTTCTCTGATATAGAAATAAAGAGGGTTAAGAAAACGTCCTTTCTCTCATGATTCTGTCCAGAAAGTTGTTGATTTTTGTGCTCATAAATGTCTTTGATAGTGCTTCTCTTTCCATTTCGTGTTGGAAATCACAAAAATACAGGACTACAAATACCAGGTACCCAGACTGAATGCCACATGTGCTATTTCAAAAATATCTTCAAAATATACACTGCAAACTGTTCAGAAATGTAGTTTCTAAAGGAAAGGGTATATTTTCTCTTAGTTACATGACTCTAAAAATAGGGTTTTTAATTAAAAGCATTGTTGAAGTCCAAACAGTATAGCTACAAGCACTGCAAGGGTCTTTCATCCCACCTACAATAAACAACTCTTCAGTGTTTTATCACTGAAACCTCTGAGATTTCTTTCTTCCAGTTAAAACCTTTCAAAGTGCATAGCTGTACACAGTCTTCTCCAGAATTTGCTTGCTAATTAACTGCAATGATATATATCAGTATTGTTTCTGTTTATTCCTTCAACCAGATTAGATTTTCTCCCCAGCACAAAGGACCTTGTTTCATGGCTGCAGTGCCAGTGGAACTGTTGCTGTACAAAGCAAACAGCGATGGGCAAGAAGCTGCACCAAACACCCATGGGGGTAAATTTTTGTGCTGTGCTTGCTGATAGACATTTTGAGACTACCATCTTCACAGGCCACATGCACTCAGCACCCAGCAATGCCCTGTCAGGTCTGCTGCCTTGATCAGGAAAGCATCTCCTCTGCAGAGAGCTCTCCAGCACATGACATCTGCTGAGCCTGCCTTAGTGAAGGAGCTCTGAAGTCTCCTGAATGGAGAGACTGTCTCATGGCATTCAGCTACCTCTGCATGCAAATTTCTTAGAGCTGTCTTTAGACTAGAAAACTCTTACTTGTGCAACATATTAGGGCAGTGATAGCCTCCGGCGCTAACTCAGCACAGAATTGTGGCATGATCTCTAATAACCTACTCTGCAGCTCTGTTGTTTGTGATGTTTCAATGTTGATTCATTTTCACTAAGGTGAGTAATGTTAGTTAATGGGTGGTGCTGTGTGATGGGGGGAACAGTGTCAAAGTCTAAGGCTTTGCTATGTATTGAACGATATGCACAAGCAAGCACAGGGTTTTGTAACAATAGGAACTGTTTATGATTTTACAGCTTATGATTCATATGTAAAATGAACAGCAAGGAATGGTTGCAGTTGCACAAATTTAAATTGAAAATTATCCTGAAAGATGATTAAACACTGAAAATTATTAAAGAGTATAATGTGAATTTTTTATTATTGTAATATGTGCTATTAATAATAAAAATCAATAATCATATTTACTAATAGGGTTTTATGGCAATTAAATACAGGATTTCCATCCTGTTTCCAGGTGATAACCTGTGCCTTGATTTTCTAACTTGTTTTTCTTCACTTATCTGGACACAGACAAAAAGATACCCTAGCTGTCTATCCCACGCAACAAGGCTTAAACCAGCAACAAACAAAAGACAGCATGCCCATAAGTGAGGTCAATGATTTCTCCATTAGTCAATGTATCACGACAAAACCAAGAGCAACATATACCTGCAAACACCTGTTTCTGGTCATATTATTGTGAATTCAGTCTTTGGTTTTACATTCATGCGTACCTCTTTAAGTCTTCCGAGGGTTTTGTTTTGTTTATCTGTTATTTTTAAATCTTGTTCTGTCTGTTTTGAAAAGGTTGTTTGAAAAGAGAGTTTCTAAACAGATACCAATGTTCTAGATCACCATCTGTGATTACTCAGTGCAGAGAAAGAATCCTGAAAGGCTAACTTTCATCATGAGAAGCCTGGAAAAATGCAGTCTCAGCATGTGCATTTGAACAGCAAGCAACACAAAATATAATTTAGGAGTATCACAAGGTCAAATGGGATTAATATTTACCTTATCTGGTTTAAGTGTTGCCCTGTCATCACAGGAGATGCATGGATGCTGAAATGAGAGCCTGCTCATGTAACATAATCTGTATAACCTGTATAACCTATCTACTCAATACAGAGCTTTTTGCAGGAGTTAACAGCAATCTTTGCAATAACTCCATCAATATTGTCCATAGTCTCTTTTTAATTTTTTTTGCATTATGCTTTATTTTTACTGTACTATGCCTAATCTTTCTTGCATGTACAAGCTTTAAATACTTGTTTCTACAGTGATAATACCAAAGTTGGAGGTTTTGCAAGATCCTCGTTGATAATACCAAAGTTGGAGGTTTTGCAAGATCCTTGTCTGTGATAAATTAAGGTTGAGCAATTGCTTTCAAAAGTCTTTTTAAAAGATCTTTAAATTAATGCCTTTAGGAACTGAAGTAGATGGGAAAAGGAAAGCTATATATTTATCCTAGGCCCATGGATTCTCTTGCTTTCACTTTATTGATGAGCTATTTCAGTTATTCTTATTGAATCAATATTAATGACAAATAGGTGCAATGAGCTTTACATTTTGTAAAGCTAGAAATTCTACACAGGGTCTTGAGTGGGTAGAAACAAATGCTTTTATTTGGCCTTTCAAACTGACAGTATTAAAAATACTTCAACTTCACAAAGGCATAAATTTTGAGCTCTTAAAAGTGTGGCAACAAACAAATTCCTCATAATTAGATATTTAGCAAACATGAGCAAAAGTATTTATGAAGACGAACAAACACAAACTTGAAAGGCAACACACTATATCTTAGTTACTACAGGGAGGGGACATTACATTTAACTTAGTTACATATAGGGAGGGGACATTACATTTAATTTCAACACTTCTGTGTCTAGGGATACATAAATAACCTGCTTCCATTTAAGTCTTTGAAAATCTTGTACCTTGTAATTCTTTCCCTCGCAAACTTTGGGAGGAGAAAGAAAAAATCATGAAATAGCTATATGAAGCTAGGAAATATTTTGGTTTCTGCTCAAAGCCTTCCTCAAGGTATTAAAATTTGCAAATTTCCAGACTAACATTCAAATAGTTATATGCTGAAGAGCTTTAGTCCAAATTGTGAGCTAAAGATCTTTTGACTGCTCAGCCAGACACATGGGATTTGAGCTCAAATCCAAACTGAAATGGAAGCAAAGTTGATAACTAGATGATTTTCATTAAAAACAGCAGCAAATTTTTAAGAACCATATGAAAAAGAAACATGCATGATTCCTGGACAAAATAACATGCTTGAAAATGTCTCAGAAATATATTCCTCTAAAAGTTGTCTAAGATTAAATTACTGTGGTTTTTTGTTGTTGTTGTTGTTGTGGGTGTTTTTTTTTTGTTTGTTTGGTTTTTTTTTTTTTAATACAGGAGTCTGGAACTTGCTTCTTTGAGCATCCAAACCCATGTAGTTATTAAGCCTCTGTACATCACAGTAGAGTAAACACATAATCTATCTCTGGTTGGTGGACTGGAAAATGAGGGCTAGGGGAGCAAGGGAGTCACCAGACATTTTAATAAAAAGAATATCAAAAATCTTCATTTAATTCCTCTATTCTGGCAAGTTGAAAATACTCTCACATACAAGTAAACACTGGTTCAGATTTGTCTGAAGCCATTTTCTTATGTTCTTTTCATAAGATTATTTCTTCTTCTTATGAGGAAACAAAAGAAGAAATAGGGAGTATATACACAGTCTCTCAGAGTTAAATATGTCGGAGAGGAAAAAGTATCTTAAAGTTAGAAAAAAACCTAAAAAGGAAGCTCTTATCCTGTTAAGAATATTTGCAAACAAATTAGGAACACACTTCCAAATAAAGAATTTAGTAATTCTAACTGTATAGTTTATGCCTATGGCACCTACTCCTCTCATACAAAAATTCAGATTTATTCTAAGATTTTGTTCAGAATTATTCTTTGACTCTTACAGTATCAGGGATTACTATAAAAGATGAGAGAATTTGTGATGATTAACCATTCTGTTCAGTGATCAATTTGAAAATTTGAAACTGAGATTACTTCTAAATTTTTTTTGGTCAACACGTTTATGCAATCAGAGAGTGACTACAAAGATAAGAAAGCATTATGCTTTCAGATCCTGAAAAATACAGGTCCAGGGTTACTGCTGATAAACAAATAAGCTGAAATTTTGTTCAGCCTTTTAGCAAAATATTGCAGATAATTTAAACATAGACCAACCATAGGAATATATATATATTGATTTTTTTGCCTGCCTATGTTTAGTAAAATTTTACTGAAATGTTAATATATGACATAAAAGTGCACATTTCCACAAAATTTAGAAAAAAAAGAAGTTTTAAGATGTAGCTATATATTTCACTAATTTGCAATATGAATCCATTTTTTTCCCCAGAATGGGATTTCCTTAATTGTCTGCGCTTTAAGAAAAGGAAAAAACCAATGATATTTACCTGTTGAAAGCCTTTAAAGTCACTGCAGCTAATGTGAGAAAAAGTGAGAGAAATTCTACCAGTTAGTTTTACTTCTGAAGCACTGCTTAAGTTCATAGAAGGTAAAAGTCATACATACAAGCTATAGGAATAATGCAGAGATATATTTGCTATTTTCTGTTTTATGAGTGACAAAGTATCCCTGAATGACAAGTATTTAAATTACATTTTAACAACTCTACCTACATTGTAATACTATAAATCATTTGTATCTGTTCAAGATATCAAGAATTGCTGCCTAATGATACAAATAACATGCATTGTTAATGGCAATCAGCAAAGAAGGAAAACATTCAGATACATCAATTTTTCCCTCAGACAAAGTCTTAGCCTGTGCTTAGTTTAATTATTTTGACTGTGTGATCAATTAAGGTAGTGACCCTCACGAATTCTGTGCAAACACTGGGGAAGTACAGGCTCTGCAGTGGATGGTACAGGTTACTTTGTGCTGAAGGTCCAGGGGCAGCTTGTCAGAGGCAGTTTCAAACACCCACTGTGCACACATACATATTTTTCTAAACACTGTCTTCAAAATAGTTTCACTGGTGCTGGATCACTTGGTAACAGTCTTTACCATTCTGCCCAATGAGCACTAATGCCAGGGGCCGTTGGTACACAGAAGCATTTTACAGCTGTGCCATCAATAATTGTGTAATCATGTAATCATGAAAATGGAAAGTGGGCTAGAAGCTGGCAAGATGCTGGGTACTGCATATTTGATCAGTTCTGTGAACTGGTTGTGATGTAAAAAATATTCTCACCTTCTCTTTATTAAACTGGTACTTTGTTTTACCCCTGAAATTAATTTACATCTTCAGTCCAAAGGATTTATGTCTCTGTATTGCTTATAAACCACTAGGATATGGCCGCCTGCAGTTTGCTTGCTAAGTAAAGCAGGGAAGGACACACCTGCTATTGTTGGTCTTTTTTTGGATTTTTTTTTCACAATTATTAATAGTTTGCCTTCTTTTCATGTGTTGAAAAAAAAAATCATTGCAGTCCTGGAAGGACATTTTATATACTAGATTAAGCTCTGACTCTGCTATTAAAATGTATTTTTAGTTGTACAAACTGACCCCTTGCTCTTTCCCTGTGATACTTCTCACAAGGAGAACAAAGACAAAAAAAAAAAAAAATTGAGCTTTTCTTACAAATGTGGCTGAAGAGATTCTTTGGGGAAAAACAAAGTGTTATTTATTCTGCTTCCTACAATGGCAGTGATTTCCACTTGTCTATCTGTGGTGGAGAAAAAAGGCTAAGGAAATATCGGATGTGCCTTACGCCTATTCAAAGAACTTTGTTCAAAGATGACAAAAAAATCGGAATTGCTGGGCTTCTTACAATGAAAAGGAATGTTGGTAGTTTGGGTTTATGGTGCCTGTTATACTTAGCTTATTTACTTGGCTCATGTACTTTGTACGCTACTAACACTAATCTACAGATGTCGACACGCTGAAAACAAGGCTGGAGGAAGACCACGGGGACACAAGTTTTTAAGCTTTTAATAGTAAAGCTTTGAAAACCGTAAAATACTTCGCTAAAAACAAAACAAGCAAACGAACACCCCGCCCCCACCCCCCCCAAACTAAAAACACACGCCCAAAAATTTAAAAAAACAACCCAAAGGGGTTTGGTTGTTTCTTTTTAACTTTAGCCCACGCTCCAGTCGCTTCAGTAACTTCCGAGCGGGGGGCGAAGAGCAGGAATCGTGGGCAGTTTGGATTATGTGATCGGTGAAGATTAACCCGCAATGTCCAGCTCCACGCCGAGGAAAACCACAGGGAAATGAGCAGCCCAAGGAGCCCCGCGCAGGATGCGGCCGCCCGCGCTGCGCCGCCGCGCCGCGCCGCTGGGGGGAGTCGGGG
>VZUI01076066.1:0-30047 GCA_013401135.1 Cettia cetti
AGGAGCTCATCCCACAATAAAGGGAGAACCCACGACACCTGCAAAGGAACCTGTCTCGTTTCCTTTGATGTCTCTTGCGACAGGGAAGAGCCAAAGGAGAGCTCCAGCTCCGTGGTCAGTGATAAACATGAGCTGAAAGATGGGCACAGCCTAGTGCTAGTTAGGAAAATACCCCAGAATACATTTAATTTCCACAGCAACAGCTGGAAGAAGCCATCAAACTGTCAGTCCTGGTCCATGACCCTGGGAATGCTTTAGGTCCCAGATCCTGGTGGGGCCTTTCCAGTCCCCAGGGAGAGAGGAGATGATCCTCTACCTCTGCCTAGGGGCATTGATGGGACTTTGATACTGTGATCTAAGTGGAAGAACAGCTGCTGGGCATGGAGGGTGTGAGTCTTTCTGAGCCTTTGGTTCCTTTTCAGTGTAACTGATAATCTCTATTTTGCAGGATTGCTGGGAGGGTGAATGCATTAGTCACTGTTCCGGTGAACTACAGGGATGGCTGTTGTCAAGTAATTTATTTACAGTCTTTCTTTCTTTGCTGCTTTTTTCTCCAGTGTTTGGTATTGGTATCATTGTGGCAGGTCCTCCCTGCGTTTGCAATTATATTTAAAATAATCATATTATGATTAAAGGGCAAATGCACATCAGAGCCTGAATTCAGGTAGGGCCACAGAAACATAGGACCACTGTTTCAGCAGTAATGGAGAGCCAAGAACCTGACGACAGGGCATCAATGAAGATTTTTGTGATGTTTTCTGTTAAATAGATTCAAAGGCTCTGATTCAGGCTCAAGAAATTCATCTGCCTTTAAAATTAGCTGATCTATTTTTCACATCATAACTGCAGTGTTTCTGTTCTCTGCCCTCCCTTTCACTTCATATGTAACCACATTTTGGTGGTAGATGAAGTGATTCCTATATATAGCATGTAAAATACTTTGTGATCCTTCCAGGGAATAAGTCCCAGCTATATCAGATATTTATTTAGCACAGTACTTTTTAGTAGGATCATGGTCAGGAGTACAGCCTTGGAGCACTTTCTGGCTTCAAGCTCAAAGCTGAACCTACTGAATGTGGCTTGACCAGAATGTTTGAATAGTAGACATGCTGAGAAGAAAAAATGATTTTGTCTGGATCTTCATTGCAGCAATGAGCTCCTCACCCTGGATTAGCTGCAGTTTCCAAGGAGGCTGACAGTTCTGCCCATTTCCATAGGAAAGGAAATACCAAAGAGTACACTCAAAGGAGGCCCTTTCCAGGAATTTAGGATTTGCTATACCTATCAGGTCAGATATCCTGTTCCTCGCAGCTGTCAGGACACGATGCTTCAAAGGAAGTTGGATGAGTTTACGTAGCCAAAGCATGACTAACTAAGGATGGAGAGAACTGAGGTAAGCATCTCTCTGCGGTGCAGGACTCAGCTTTCTGCCCGTAGGAGGAGATCTGATTACCCTGCCTTAGCAAGTTGTAGAGCTGAAATGTTAGTAGCAATCATATTCAGGTTTCTACAGCTTTGCCAGGTCATTACATTTTCCCTTTCAGTTACCTGTTCAGCATCTGCTATGTTTTCCAAAGGTTTTACAGCCAAAATAGAGTACAGCTCAATGGGGACACACAATGTAAGTTTGTGTGACCAGTTACGTGATTATTCTGCAATGTATCTTCTGCTGGGTCCTGATTTTTGAAACAGATGGAAAGTGGGCAGAGAGCTGAAAGCCTTAAGACCACTCAGCTTCAGCTGCTTTCCTGCCCACCAAATTACAAGGTCAGGCCTTCCTTAACACTTCTGAAAAGTGCCATATGCTAGAGATACCACCAGTCCTTTCAAGTGTCTATTGACTTCAGACATCTTAAATTACCCTTCACCAAGCGTGCTACTGAGGCTTCACAACACCTAGTATTTTATTCCATGTATTTTTTCAATGTGCCTCATCTTTTGAAAGCTTACAGCATTTACTGGATTTGTCATACAGAGCAAATGGACCAAAGGTTTTTTAAATTATCTGAAAGTTAAGAATTTGCTTACTTTTCATCTGCCTTTTCCTCCTCTTTGGAAATCATAAGTCATGTGGTGTTGTGCCCCTAGTGTTGCTTCCTTGCTTGTAAGCAAGGTTGACTTGAAAGTAGATTGATAATTTAGTCACATTTATCTTCAATTACCTCTACAGGAAAAGGACCCTTGAAAATGTTTAGTAGGTAAATAAAACAGAAACAGTAACTTATTTCATACCTTCCTCAACTTGTAAATGTTTTTTCTGAAGTGTTAGGTACAGTAGAAGCAGAATATGTATTTTAAATTTTGTTATGGAAAGGTAAGGAACTAAAGAGGATCTGTTATTTCAAATAATTTCATTTTAAAACAGAATGTTCCTTCTCTAAATCTCTTGAGATATCATACATATCCTCTAGCATAGGAAAATCAATAGATAAAAAGGTTCCAGTTCAATTTCCCCTGGATGTGATCAAGTACATTCAAATATTGAATGATAAATAGGCTAATTTACACATCTGCCAAACTGGCATTAGCATTTTACTAACTCCCTGTGGTGTCATGAGGTTTAATTAATGGTTGTAAAGCACTCCTCTGAATGAAAGGTATGACTTTTTACATTTGAGATTATGTAGATCCATAAGTTTCTGCTGTATTTGTAACAGCTGTCTAGAAGACTAATAGCTTTGCAGATTTACTGCTGTGCTCTGCTGCTTTCTGCTAACCTGCAATTTTTGCAATTTTGGTACTGGTGGTAACTTTCAGAGATTAAGACCAATCCTAAGTTTGTTTTCAGCTAGAAGACATCTCTTAATTGTTCAAGGCAATTTCCTTGCATTCTAATACCTGTAACTTACACCGTGTCAGATTAATACAAAGTGCACCACATTATTCACAAGAATAGTGGTTTTCAAGTATCTGTGGAAAAAAAATATCAGTTTATGCAGCCTCAATGAGACAACTCAGGGAAGAAGTGACACCTTGTCTGACTGCAACATCACTGGGTCAGCTGCAGGAGCAAGGTAACATGCACTGACATATCTACAAAGAGGTTTAAGAAGAAGATGGGCAGACAGTTCAAAATATTTGTGCAGTTCTTATCTGAAGGCTCTCTCTCAATTTCTGCTTTTAGCTCAATGTGGTCTTGTATGTTACATCCTTGAGACTGCCCAGAGTACTCCATTGAGATCAGCAGTCCTAACTAAAGATCATGATGGGAACACCTTACTGAGGTACAAAGGACAAAGAAAGACATGAGAGTGAATGCATGGCCTTAAATTGAGCAGCAAAAATCTGCAGCCTGATCAAATACTCACTGATTTTGGCCTTTGCTTTTTGGAGTGCTCCACATCCCTCAGTATTGTTGACTTGGTCCAAAAACGATATCAGTTTTTTCTATCATTGATTTGAAAACTAAAGAGAGACAAATAGAGCATGTGGTTTCCTTGGTCACCCTGAAGGTGTCCTATCCCCAGCTCCCATGGAGCTGCTGTATCCTGTCTGAAACCAGGAAAACTCCCCAGCTCTGCAGCTGAGCCCCAAGTAATCCATTGCAATGCTCCATGCCTTATGGACTCAGTGGTCTGAGGCTGACACAGCTGTCAGATCTTGACAGAAGGAGTAACAACCAGGTAGGCTTTTTAGTATTATCCCATAATTTTATCAGATAGATCAATATTAGATACAGATGGAGGCAGGGTATCCTGGGCATATGCAACTAAGAAGTGAATTATTTTACTTACAGAAGGATATGGCTTTTGGCCACATCAACTAGAATGATTAACCCAAAGTGTCATTATACATTCTTTATTGTTATATTGATCCTAAATATTGGGGACTGCCAACAACAGCCATCTCTGCTTTAATTTTTTTTATTTGTATTGGCAGTGTAAAGACCGGGGCTAAAGAAGCACATATGTCTAAAGTGTTTGGGTCTTTTCCTTGCCTTTCCTTAGGATAACCAATTTAGATTCAATTGGTTTTAGAACCCAGTAATTCTCTGGCATGTATAACCAGAAATAATTCTGAATCAATCCAGATGTTGATATGTATTTTGATAATTCCTTTACTGCCTTTCTAAGACAAGCATGGTGTTTGAGATGTACTTTTTTAAACCAGTACCTCTTTCCTGGAGAGCTAGAAAGCAGCCCTGCAAATAATTATCACCTCTGCATCAGTGTTGGAGCAGGAAGAAATGCTGTACCAGTGCTAGTGAAGGACTGAAAAGTATAAAATGTCTTTGGAGCTTTAATTACTGAGCAATTACTCACCACACAGCAGGTCAGCAACAAACTTCAAACCATCGTTCTATTACTCTGTTTTTAAATTGTTTCATTTTCCTGTGAGAATTATGACAAAAAACACCGTACAAACCTTATGTGAGCTACATGTGACAGCAAAAAACATTCCAAAAGAAAAAAATCTCATTATTGGTGAGTTTAATGAAGCTAAGTACCTGAAAGGTAGTGAGTGATGCCTCTATGGAATGCTTTAGGATACAAGTTGAAATTACAAACAGTACATTGGAGTACATAAGAAGGAAAAAGTCAGGACAAGCAAATAAAAGCTTCACTGCTCTTTTGCATGGAGGAACACATCTAAGGGGCTGCAATTTCTGTAAGTAGGGAGAAGTTGCTCCTGTAGGGATGGGCTTTTGCTCCTGCTAACACGACAGTACTGCTGGAGCTTTTTGCCAGCCTCTTTCCATTGACAGGAGCAATCTCAGGGACAGAAACCATGAGATATTGGTAAGAACCCAGTGAAGCCTCTATTTTCTTTGCAGAGAAGCAGCTAAAAGCCAGTAGGAGTGGGATATGCCAGTGGATAGCCCTCCTCTGTTCTGGGCACTTCCCAGGAGCCCTGCAGGCTGTTGGTAGGGAGGTGTAGTGGGTTGATGCAGGTGGCCATCAAAGCGGCTCTATCACTACCCTCCTCACTCAAATGGCCAGGGGAAAGAAAATATAACTAAAGGCTTCTGGGTTGAGGTAAGGACAGCAAGAGACCACTCACTAGTTACTATCATGGGGCAAAACAGACTCAGAGATATTAATTTAATTTATTACTAATCAGAGCAGGATAATAAGAAATAAAACCAAATCTTAAAACCCCTTCTTCCACCCTTCCCTTCTTCCTGGGCTTAATTTTATCTGCAAATTTTCTACCTCTTTCCCTGCAGTAGTGCAGGGGAACCAGGAATGGGGGCTGTGGTGAGTTGGTCTCACATTATTTCTGCTGCTCCTTCCTCCTCAGGGGAAGGGCTCCTCTCACTCTTTCCCCTCTCCAGTGTGGGGTCCCTCCCACAGGAGACAGTATTCCAGCAACTTCCTCAACATGGGTCCTTCCCTCAGGCTGCAGTTCTTCACAAGCTGCTCCAGTGTGGGTCCCCAACAGGGTCACAGGCCCTGCTAGCAAACATTCTCCATCCTTGGATCCTCCCTCCACAGATTCTACCAGGACCCCACTCCAGCACAGGCTTCTCTCAGAGTCACAGCATCTTTCAGACATCACCTGCTCTGGCATGGGGCTACAGATGGATCTCTGCACCCTCGTGCCCTCCAGGGGCTCAGCCACCTCTTTAGGCTGCACCACGGAATCTCAGGGGAATCTCAGCTCTGGGGAGCTGCTCCTTCTCCTCCTTGCAGCAGCTCCTTCTCCTCTTGCCCTTCCCTGGGTACCTGCAGACTTGTTCCTTTCATGTGATCTCACCTCACTCTTCTCTGTACCCAATTACAGCTGGCAAGAAGTTTTATTTTGTTCTTAAATCCATTATCCCCTAGGCATCACCACCTTCTCTGCTGAGCTTGACCTTGACCAGTGACAGGTCTGTCCTGGAGCCTGGGCTGGCACTGGCTCTGCTGGACATGGGGAGACTTCTGGGAGCTTCTCACAGAAGCCATACCCCTCACCCTCTCTCCTCGACCAAAACCTGGGCACAAAGATCAAAATCAGGAAGGGGCAAGTGCTGCAGTCATGCAGTGTCCTGTATCACCTCCCCAGGAGAGAACTGAGATTCAGCCCCGTTGGCCTGGGTCAGGCTTGAGCAAATAATCCATTTGCACAGCTGAATTGGAGAAGAATGGAAGAGGGAAAACAGTTGCAGACATTTTAAAACAGAGAATGAAAGATTAATTTAATAAACAGAATTGTGCCATAATACTGTAATATACCCAGAGAGTCTCTATGCCTCCTTTGTGTTACCACCCACAAAGTTTGTTTGTAGCTGTGTGGCATAATCTGCAGATCAATTGAAGAATGTCTCATGCCACTGAAATCTGTTGTTTCATGACTTGAAATTGCATCTTTTATTTGACATTAGACCACATTTGTAGTTCCTGAATAATTTTCTGTTGGCATCTCAAGAACTGGATGGTGTTTCTAAGTGAAAGTGAATCCATCCATCCTCTGTCAGGAGCACTCCACTTTTAGGCAAATAAACTAGTACCATTCCTTGTCATCTTTGTACTACAATTATTCTTTAATCTTTATTCAATACATTCCTTTTTCCTGAAATGCCACATAGCTCTGATTCTATTCTTTTCAGGTTTGATAATTTCTTTACTAATCTTGATTTGCCTTTCAATTTCACTAATGAAGTAAGAGGCCAATTTGCAAGCAAATGGCCTGGGAAACAAATGCAAGAGAATTATATTCCCCAAAACGATTCCATTCCTTCTGTGCAGTTCCTGTTTTGCACAGCACTATCTGACTGTATCAGAATGCAGTTCATGGACAAGCTGCAGTGCACTGCCAGCCTCTGTTCCATGAGCAGGTGAAAGGGGAGCATCCCTCTTGCATTTGTGCTTGTGTTGGATGCTAAGCTCTGGAGGTTTATTGGCTGTGGGCCTCTCCTACCGTTTGTGAAATTTTGGCAGGCAGTGACTGTTGAACAAGACGTGTGTCACTGCCTTTCAGTGTCCAGTCAGAGGATGCATTCCATCAGCCCCAACATGAGGCTGGGTTATCCCCATTGGTCTAGGGAGACAAATAAGGTCATAAATAGTGGTTTGATGGTTTAGTACTGGGTTAGGGCTCAGCCACTGCACAGGGAGCTGCAGTGTGTGCTCAGTGACATGCACCCACAGGCCTTCTTCTTCTGTGCTGATGTGATTTATAATGTAGCTAACAAGCCTCCATTATGGATAGAGGTGTCACATGTGTCCATAGCAGTCCATCTGAAAAAAAAAAAAAACCAAAAACCAACTAAACCCACTGTGAGTTGAAGTTTTTTATTGTGGTTTCATCCAGTAGAAAGCTAAACACCACACAGTTGTTCCCTCTTTCCCCCACACTGGGATGGGGGAGAAAATCAGAAAAAGGGTAAACTCATGGGCTGCCATAAAGACAGGTCAATAGGACAGAAAAGGAAGTGAAAATAATAATGAATGTAAGAGAACATGCAACACAAGTGATGCACAGTGTACCTGCTGATTTGTGTCCAGCCAATCCCTGAGAAGCAGATTCCCACATTCTAGCCAACTCCCCCAGTTTTATTGATCATCTTAAGGTCATATGGTCTGGAATTTTGCTTTGGCCAGTTGGGGTCAGCTGTCCTGGCTGTGTCCATTCCCAAGTTCTTGTGCTATCCCAGCCTCCCTTCCTGGAAGGGCAGGAGAATCTGAAAGATCCTTGACTTAGTGTAAGCCCTGCTCAGCAACAACTAAAACATCAGTGTGTTAGCAACACTATTCTCATCCCAAACTCTAAACACAGCACTGTACCAGCAACTTAGAAGAAAATTATGGTTATATCAGCTAAAACCAGAACATTTTTTTAAGTGTGCTATTGAAATGGTGCAAAGTACAGTAGGAGCCCATGGCAGAGTCTCTTGAGAGGCAGAGTCCAGACCAGTCCCTGCATTCAAATGTCACTAGTCAATTCTCATGTCCAATTTAGGTTAAAATATTTCATGTTCTTGGTTTTGAGACAAAAATTTCAGACACACACTTAGTGTCTCATTCAATAATGTGTTACTGAGTTAATTATACCGAGAGAGCAATTTTATTTTACTGGCACCAAAAATTTCAGCAAATGTCAAGCGAGCTGCAAATGAGGCAATTCCAGACTGGGCTTTTATTGAATTAAATGGATTATTTCCTTGGTGCCTTCAAAGTCTTCAAATATGTCTGGAATCTCTTGCCCATTTTTCTGAGTCTTCCGAAGCCAGATTATTAAAATGGTCCATTTTCCATAATATTGTCCTGGGTTTTTCTCATCATTCCCCTGATTATTATAAATTACATGGTATGATATTTCAGAAGATTAATATTCCATCTGCTCTGCACACTGCCAGAGGATCAAAACACTTGGCTGCTTCAACTCAGACTTAATCTGCATGATAGGCTAACCCCTATAAACACCCGAGTTGTTCGTGGTGGGCTGGTCTACATGGGTGGCTTACACTGGTGGAAAGCTGACTATCCATATTCAGAGATCTGTGCCACACATCATTGACAAAATGCTTTTAATTCTGTTGAGAGCTTCTAATTCTGTTGAGATTAGTAGCACTGTGGAAGTGGAATAAATACTGTAGAGAATCAAGTTAATTTTTTCTGTGCTACCATGCTTTGTAAGCTGTTCATGTATTTCTTCTAGTCCTGTACATCTACATACTGCTGGCCATGTATTGCTGCAGTACATTGGTAAATGAGAAAAAGGATCTATTCCTCATTAAAAGGCAGCTAGCATTAATCCAAAGCTTTTTGGGACACCTACCCACAAGCAGGAATACATGAAGAAAATAAAATAAATCCCAGCAGTAATAGATAGCAGACAGCAGTTTGTTTTGCTATGGTTTCTGTTTTTCAGCATTCTATCTCAACAGCACAGTCTGTACCACCCTGTTCACAAACCCTCCAGCTCTAGAGACTAAGGGGAAATAATGCTGGGTCAATAGTGAGTCAGCAGTGACTAAGTATTACATGGCAATTTATACTCTTTATCTGTGACAAAGGTGAGCTTCAACTTACAGAGGAACAAGATTCTGGTAATTTTTTAACACTCAGAACTAATCTGGACTGTAAATACTCAAACACAGTCATGACAAAACAGTTTTGTTCACTTAGAGCAATGGCTTATGGTTCTTCTTCCTCAGTATTTTTTCTACTGGTAGCCTTTGCTGACCAGCTCTGCTCCAACTACTTCTGGTCACCCCTGATGTCCGAAAGAAGAGGAAAGCATTCTGTGAAATGACATTGTATGTGGGGTTTTTGATGCTTATTTGTACGTCTGCATCTCTCACTGAACAGGGCCAGCATCCTAAATTCATAACTTGGTGCAAACCCACTGTAACACCATAAATGAGGAATTAATTTGGTATGTCATATCTAAGTATCTATTGAAATCACAGTGTGTAGGTTGTTTAATCTTTTGTTTACCCTGTCCTGAATCTAAACTATCCCCAGTTTGAGAATTTGCCAGCGTGGACTCTTTAGAAGTTGTTTCCCAACTCTTCTTTGGTCCATGCTGTTTTTTGGTCTCCAGTTAAACTGCTAAAAAACATTGGAACTGCATGTGACCAAAAACATATTATCTGTTATTTTTGTGTAGTTGAAGCTAACAAAGCTAACCAAAAACTCTCCCGCTGAGTTTCATACAAACATTCATTCTTCTCTGGCCAGAATTCAGAACCTGAAACCTCCAAAACTGTCACAGAAATTTCTCTTTTGAAAAATTGGTCTAACAAGGCTTATCTGGTGTTGAACTTCTAATTCAATTGGAGTGGAAAAAACACAGAGGCAAAGAACACAGGTTCTTAACATGGAAATCATATTTCTAAAGGACATGGCTGTGCAGACCTTGGGAAACAAGACCAGCTACATAGTTCCATTAATCCAGACCCACCACTTCCATATATCTGAAATTTTATCATTATTTTTGGAATCTTCCCCCTACATCTTGTGTCTTGCAAGAAAGTTGCTGTGTGTAGCCACCACTGACCACACTGCAGCAATGACTGCTCCCATGCAATCCTCATCTTTCTTCCACATTCTCCACTGAGATCTCGTTCCTGGAGCCATCATGCTGTAGTTGTGGTCTCTTGCACAGGAGACATCCTGGTGAATAGTGAAGGGTCAGGAACTAATTTCCCCAGCATACATCCCTGGGGTTTTCATTGTGATGGTCCTCCAGTGAAGTAATTTTACTTGGCTGAATATCTTATGGTACTATGGACTGTGGACCTTACCCTCTTTGCTGCCCTACTTCTCCCTTGTTTTTTGGAAATTTTGAATTAGAAAGCCATGATAAAATACTAAATAATCTCTTGGGGACATTGAGGAGCCAGTTTAGAGCAGTACAATACCCAGAGTGTGTGTGTGTCTCTGTGTGTGTGAAGATCACTCTGCCTGGCTAGCCTAAGTGCCAAGGGACACTTTTAGAAGCAGGTGTGTTTATCAAGGTAAATATAGACCCTAAATAGTAAGGATTGTTAGTGGAACTTAATTGTAAAAGTCACTCTGAAAAAGGTCCTGGATATTCCATTTGAATGAAACTGGATATTTTTTAAGGTATAATGGTGTGAATTACTCTTTATGCCAGTGCCAAGCATTATTAGTAACTCTTGAAGATGAAGCACTCTAATTTTTGAGTGTCCAACCATAGTGAGAGTCCAAAGTGCAAACTGCCCCAATAATTTTAATTGTTCTCCAGAACCCAATTTTCTACCAGATATTTAAACAGTCAGGAAAGGGACAGTTGTAGCCCTGAGAGAGTCCCACTGAAAGATGCTCTATCCAGTGGAAATGAAGACAAAATATGGTCATAATGAAAACTACCCTTTCAGTAAAGTATTACAAGTGGAGTGAAAGTATCCATTCTAACTTCTGCACAATTTCTTTTTTAAAATGGACTGTGAGATTCAGTTCTTCCCCTAACCTGATTTGTTCAGAAACAGCTGTTAGCCTGACACAAATGGAGAGAAACAAAACATTCTGAAAAGTAATCATTTTTGAAATTTGAATACATACTAGTGTCTTTCTTCACTTTCACAGAATAGCATCTTTTATCTGAAGAGTTCAAAGCATTCCTCAAATAATTTATTACATCTCACCACCTCCTCTCTGAGGCTTTTAAATATTATTTTCCTCATTGCAGAAGATGGAAAAATGGAGAAATCAGAAAAATTAAGTTACTTTCCTAAGACCACACAGTGAGTCAGAATCAGAGTGAAGAGTACAAGTCTGAAGTGATAACTTCAGCTCTGCCATTCCAAATGCTGGATATAGTTTGTCTGTAACATTCCCTACAGGGAGAGGTAATAACTTTCTGAAGAGCTGCTGTAATTCAACCTGCAAGTTAGTGGGACAGATGTGTTAATTACTGGATGAAATTCTGTCACCTAGCTATTCAAAGGGTCAGACTGGATGGTCAGAAAGGTCTTGTCTAGTCTTAAAATAGAAGAGTCATTTCCACCACACAAATCTATTTGCCCTTTCTCTTCTTCCAAAAAAATCAGCAGTTAGTCGTGTTGAAAAGCTTGCTATGAAACTGCATTTTTCAAATCCAAGGCATATTATGCCAGAGGTTAGCAAAAATAGCTTCAGAAATCCTGAAAAAATTGACAGATTGAATCTATCAAATCCATTTTTAATTTTATTTTGACAAAAATTCACACTGGGGCTGACAGCTCCTTGTAAAAACAACGTTGCTGACTGCAGTTTGAAACACACATGCTATAAAACCTTGGGAACAGGATTTATAATAAAAACCTGGCAGTCCCCTAACTCTACCAGTATTATCACCATGTGTGACAATAATATATTAGGACCATACTTCAGAGCTCCTTCATTAGATTCTGACATATGGAGGAGAACAGAGACCCTGAAAACTAGGGAAGACATAGAGTGCAGTCTCAGCTGTGCATATTTATCATCTAAATCAAGTGAAGGCTATTTATTGACTTATTGATTCTAATTCAAAATGAGAAGTTAATTAAAAGTTTAGTTCATTACCACACAATTACATGGCCCTCAAGACATTTCCAGGATAGTAAAGTGCACATTTAATCATGGGGTATATTGGCTCTTCAGTTGTTATAAATCAGACATTAGTGGTGCCATGCTAATTTACACCATCTGGGGACAGGCCCTATTAGTTTTCTATGCAGAAGACATTTGTTATTGTTTTAAATAAAGGAACTGCTGTTTAATGTTGCCCTTTGCTGAGCAATAGTGTTAATTTCCAACCAGAAGGCAAAGCAGAGATGAGAAATTTAGTTTCGGTGCCATATAAGCCACATACATATACCAGCCTCTGCTAAAGCAGCATGAAGGACTGTCTGCCAAAATTATAATACCAAGCCCCAGAGAAGCTGTTCTACCTTGGAAACAGACTTTGGTGACTCTCCTAAGAGAGTTTCTGGCAGAGAACACTTTTTAGCCAATTTTTCCACAGAAGCACAGCACTCATGTCCAGATGCAGCCAGCATCTCCACAAATGTGCTGTGCCAGTGCTGACATCCCTTTTGGTTCTCATCCTCACAGGGCTGCACCTACACCTCACAGCTTGTGCTGCTTCCCCTCAACACAGCCACTGGAATAGTTTGGTTATGTAAATTTGCCCTCTGAGGTTCTTTGAATGCAGCAAATTTTGGATTTGTCTCTGCAAAGGATGAGAGTTCTAATCATATTTGTATTCACCTAATGCTGTCCCCCAGGGCTCTGATCCTGAAGATTTTTGTGTTTTTCTGTATTTTTTGGTAATATTTACGTATTTACAAATAGAACTGACAGTCTGGGAATCAAATTGTGGCAGACTTTCACATGTAGGTATGAGCAGTATTAAGCCATAGAACATTTGAGAGCAAACTAAGCTGTCCATGAAGAATCGTGTGAACTTCAGTGGCAAGTTCATTCTCTAAAACAGAAACTCCAAAAAAACCCTGCAGAATGATATTATGCAGTGTGATCCACAATAACAGTTTGAAACTTTCACTTTGCCTGGAGTCTTTATTCAGCTAATGCTTTCCTTCTCTGAGCCTTCTAAAAAGAATTTGGGCAGACAATGTCTACATATGCTCATATTTTGGACTCTCAGCATAGGACTTTTAGCAGTACTGTGGAGTGGTCTAATATCAAATTAATTTTATTGTACTTCTGACCTAAGGGACTAAAAGATTTTTCAGATGATATGTCCTGTATTTCAACACATGAGCTGGACATCAGCAAAGAAGCAGGACTAGAAAGAGTTTTCAGTCAATTTCTGGCTTCCAGCTCCCAGGCTGTTACTCAGTTAAAAAAGGAAGTGCAGCTGGCAGGGCAGGTGTGAGCTGACTGAGCAAACAGCACAAACTATACCTGTTCAGCCTGGGAAGGGAAGGGCAGAGGGAAAGAAGCACAGAAGGACACCAGACACAGCCAGGAAGCTGCATTCAGGCATTCATCAGCCAGCAGAAATGAAGGGTGTGCTGCAGGAAGCACAGTGATTACCCACCACAGGTACGTGTGCTCATGTGACTGCTGTGGTGGTGGCAACAGAGCCAGAGAACAGAAGCCTTCAGTGACAGAGCTTTTGAAAATTCCATAGCCCAAGGAGTATCTATAAGCAATTGACTGGGGAAACAGGCATTTTAATAGCTGCTTATTAGGTGCACCTGCTACACTCAGTGTTCAACCCAACAGAGTTTTCCAGCTATTGATTGAGCACATCCCAGAGCTACTGAGGAGCTGTTTTTACATAATGCCAGATATTGTGCATGATTGCTCTTCTCTGTTGCCTTGGATGTTCCTGTAACAAGGAGACACAGACTAAGAGGAGCCCTGCTATGTTTGGTTGCAATATCTCCAGCTGGCAAGAACCTTTGTTTTACCCATTACAGTTAGAGTAATGGCTTGTGCCTTTCTAGTGCTCGCAGCTCTGAGCCGTCACACTGAGTTTGTAGCAATAGCTGCATGAGACAGTCTGCTCTCAGATCCCATTTAGTTTTTCACTAATTGTCTTTTCCTTCCCTGCTTATGGTTTTTTCTAGGCTTTTTGGTAGGTTGAGATCATGCAATGTGTTTGTGTGTGGCCCGTAAATACTACTGGAAGGGACAGAGGTGTGAGTAAGGATAAAAGTTCGTCTTGCATCCGTGCTCTGTGCCATAGCTTGCAGACCAGAGTCAGTTTTCATTTTGCAGAATTTTTTTGGCATCTGAGAGAGAATTTCCCTGACACCTTATGAATCCTACTGAAGTCTGAAACTGAGTATTCAGGGCTAGCAGAGCTAAAACTGCCATCAATGCTAACAGAGCAATGCAACCAAGCAGTTTATCTGTGCTTTTCAGGTTTGCAGAAACTGATCTGATGGGGAAGAGCTCATGCTAGATAAATTTTACATTGATCTCAGAGAGTGTCCTAGTAGGGCAGTAGTAGTGAGGGCAACTGAACATTACAATAGGTGAAGGGGGCAGCATGACTGACACCACTTGGAATCTTTAGGAGGCAGTTTGGATATCTTTCTAAAAGATATTCTTTCAAACTGGCTTTGGCATGAATGGTCCCTTCTGGCCAAGGAATCTGTCCAGAATGTATCACTCATTCAGCTCTTTCCTTCATATGTAACAGGCAGAGTAAGTCCTCACCACGATCATGATTTGCACAAAGATAATGGTTATAATAAAAGCCTGGGCTTCAGGGGTGTAGCTGGGTAACCACTGGGGTCAAGAAAGATTTTTTTTCCTCTCACTATACAGTTAGCCAGATGTACTCTGGGTTAGTGCTTGCTTAGTTCCTCTGAAGCACTGGAAATTGGCCATGCCTAGAAACTGACTCCTCCCTGGTGAACCTTGCAGTGGCCCAGGGTTACACAGAGACTCCTCACTGGAATACTGGGGAAGTTTGCTCAGGCCTCAGAACACCTCCTGCAGCACGAGAGCATGGCTAGCTTGGTCTATCTCACTGTCTCTCAACACTCTCCCAGCACCCAAGAGGCTTTGGAAATGGAACGAACTACAGTAAAGATTGGAGTGACTCCTTTGTTTCTAAATTCTGCTTCCTAAAACACCATTTCTGGAGTTGTAAATGCCTTTCTGTGCTAATTTGGGGAAGACAATACCAAGAAGTTCCAAGGAGGGAGTATCTACATTAAATAATCAGGTTATGTAGGGCTTCCTACATCCTTCAACTCTGTTGCTGCATTTTTCATGTCTGTGTAGATGTAGCCACCCCCATCCCATCACCTTCAGGCCCTCTGTCAGGACTGCAGGTGTGTGAGCCCAGGCACAGGAGGGAGAGGTTGGAGGAGGCTGTGAAGGTCAGTGACACCAACCACACCCGACTATTAAAACCCAGCTGGAAATGCTCAGGCAGGCTGTAATGCAGGCTTGCTGGGAGAAGGACGTAGCACCTACTGGGAGTTGGAAAAGGAGATTAGAGGTGAAGGTAACCTGCCAATCTTATGCTTGTTTTCAGAGTTTCTGGGCTTTTCAGGTATCTAAGTTGTGTGTCGATCCACATTTGTAATGTGCTTGTGTCAGATTAATTTTTACTTTGTGGATACTAAGAACAGTATTATGCAGACTCTTAGGCAAATAGTAATTGCTGGGCTAAATCTTTCCTATGTTAGTAAATATAAAACCTATCAGGCAACAAAAGATAATTTTGATTCTTCTTTCCTAACCTTCAGTGATTTTAGTAGAGCAGGAAGAAGCCTAATGAGATTTGTCAGGAGATACTACTGAGATCTGGTGGCTGTGGCAGCTGAATGCTGGATAAAATGTAAAACTCTTCATATAATGCAGAGTGCTCAGGCTGAGTCATTGACCTTTTACTGTGGCTCCTTTGGTAGTAAAACTTCCCATCTTTGAGACAAAATAGTGTTTTTATACAAAAGAATTCTCTAATACAGGCTCCTGCAGCTCAAGAACAGGTCCTGATTCTTTCATTACTGTAAACTGTTGGTTTTAGTGGAGCTGCTCACAGGAGTTCGTCTCTCTTAATCTTGCCCAGTGCTGGAAAATTTTACTTTCAAACGTTTTTTTACTCAGTGTGACTTCCTGTGGCTACTCTACTGCACAGGTTTGTTGGCTGTTAATAGACTGGGCCATAGGCTAATTCTTTCCACGTTCTACACAGTAGTTTTTTTCCTCTTCTTTTGTTAGGAACTTCAACAAAGATGGATTTTAATGCTTTTTTAGCTGTTGAAACCAAGGCTAGGGGAATATATCTAGTATACCTAAATTCCTAAGGCAGCTCCTTGGCACAGAACAAGATCTGATTTGCAGTCTTCCTTTCTTACTGCTACACAACGATAACAGAAATATAGTAGAAACAGGAGATATTTTATGTATAACCAAAAATCTGTCTTGTGTAGGGTTGGAAAGCATCAAGTTTCTTAGAACTGGGTGTCATGAGATATATGTCTGCTCTGAGGCACTTCCTTTCAAACCATTTTTTCAGTATTTTCATGTGTTCTTATAATATATATTTAGGCAGAGTGCTGATTTTTCAACAGTACTAAAACAGAGCTGGATTTGTCACATTACATGTTTACAAAATCTTTCCCTACTCTGTCCTACTGCCCCCTCCCCATGTATATTTGTATTCTTTTTAGTGTTAATAGCAGAGTCCCCTCAGAATTTTCAAAATCTAAGGGAAGAGTTTTCCAGAAAAAATTCTTCTAAATACTGCTTGTTTTCAACCCTCCTGCAGAGTACTAAAAGACAATGGAATTTCTTTTCACTAAAAAATTTCATTAAGTCTAATTGTGCTTAGAATTTCTGAATGTTTTTCCTTTTTTTTTTTTTTTTTTTTTTTTTTTTTTTTTTTTTTTTTTTTTGTGGCTTCTATTGGACCTTGGGGTTTATGCTTTTTGATATATTTTTTTTCCTTTGTAGGCAAAGATAGCCCCTGATTTACCCTTAAACCTGTTTCCTCTAGAACTCTGTCACCTTTCAGAGACTCAGGTGTGCAGGTTTTCTCCCTTCCTTTCTGAAGGGATCAGATGGTCCAGTTACAAGCCAATTTTCTGATAACCACAGTAATTCAAATACACATTGATTCTTGGTCCTGTCTTGCCTAGTGACACTCCTACATTGTCAGTGACATGCCAGTGTGTGACACCAGGACAAACATTTGCTCAGCAGCAGCCAATATGCCTGGTCTGGGATCATAAACTGACTTTTACAAACCTCACCAAAAAAAATTGGAATTTTAGTTTAGAATATGTGCAGTTTAGATTGTATAACTGTTAAATATGAAGTGTTACCTTTAAAAGAAAATCACAGATGTCCGGTGTTATGCCAGTTGCAATTCATTTCTCTAAAAATATTTGAGTTAGGATACAATCTAAAAAGAACTTATATTTTCCCAACCACTGCTAAATTTTTTTTACTGAACCGTACTCTTCTCAAAAATTTTAATCAGAGTTGCTCCTACCACTTCCTGCAAGGTTTAGATTTGGTTTTCTGCTCCACTCTCTGACTAGGGTTGCAATCATCTGTAAACACAGGGGACATTTAGAGTTAATAAAAGGAAAACATTGAAGCTTTGATCAGGGGAAAAGGAGGAGGTGGGTTTTGTTTTTGAATTTCTTCTTTATGATTTTACTGTTTATTAGCACCAACTTAAACAAGCTAGCAGGTTCAAATTACAACAAAATGATTGGAGTTTTTTATAGACCTGCTTTGAAATAACCTCCCTCCCATTTTAACCTTTAATCTTGGTCTCATTCTTATCTGTGACTGCCCCTTTGCCCTCTTCTTCCACTTTGCCTGAAAAATAAGCAGAAAATACAGTTTACATTATGTCTGTACACATGTCTAGTTTTTTGGGGTTTTTTTAATATAACCTCAGAGGAAAGTGGATAAATAAATATACATTTTTCAATAGCTGTGGAGCATTTGTTTAACATGGACTAACTCCTCAATAACTAGGAAAAGATTATACATTCAAATCTAATTTTCTGCCTAACTTAAGTCTCTCTTGGGAACCTTGGTAACTACTTGCAAACACTTTCCTTGAATCAGCAGTATCAGCAAAGATACATTATGGTGCTAAAAGTATATAATGTAAAAAGTGAGCTAAAAAGATGGAAGAAGGTTTAGAAAGAAGGAGGAGATGGAAAAGGGAAGTACTATAAAGGGAAGGGCATCTATAAAGAGAGAGGGGTCTAAGCCTTTTACAATAGAGGCAGACTGAAATAACCATGGTTTCTTCTTTGAGTCGTGAGAATAGCTATTTTCTTGTTTAAAAGCTTAAAGAGCTATTAAGTTGGGCAAATCACTGGTAAAACAGCTGGAAATGTAAATAGCAATTTAAACAGTCCATTGCCCCTCAATCCAAATGTGGAATGTGCAGATCTACTTCAAAAAAGTTCCTCTGGTTTTATTATATTGTCAACGGTAAGAGGATTGAGTAGGCATCCTTTCTCCATGGGCTGAATGGAGACCGTGCTTTATTTAGAAAATCCACAAATTTTTTTTCCTTTTCTCATTTTTCTTGTTTTTCCCCTGTTCTTTCCCCCTTTTTTTCCTTTTTCTTAATTTTTCCCTTTTTTTCTTTTTTCTTTTCTTTTTTCCTTTTTGCAAGTGAGCAGACGAGTCTCTAATTTTCACACCATTCTCCCTTAGAGACCTCCTTCAATTGCACCATTCTTTCATTATGTGGAACTAATGAAGTGCTCTGCAACCTTTAGGTCTCCAAAGAATCCATTCCATTGCTCTAGGAATATAGTCCTTAAATAAAACATGTTTCATTGGCTGACTTCAAAACACTATTCTTATGGGGGAGGGGGGATAAATAATTGGCCTGGAATCACTGTGTGAAAAAAAAAAGAAGAAATTACATCGGACAATGCTTTTAAATTATAGTTACAGTCAAAGGATACATTCAGCAATGGCAGTTTGGGTTCTTATTCCTAGTAAACTGCCAAAATTGGAATATGATTTCTTTAAGTTCCAGATTGCAAATCTTTTTATGACTATTGTCTTTTCAGTGCCTGTGTTCTATTGAGAACAAATGGGTTTTGTGGTGTAAAAAATAATGCAGTAGCAGATCAATAAGACTAATAATTCAGCAGCTGAGTTGGAAGGCTGGCTGCTTGTGTGTCTTAAAAATAACACCTCACATTTTATACATTGCTTTTCTTCTCCAAAGAACCCACAGAACACTAACTTGGTCCTGTGGCTCATTTATTCTGCCTGTGAAGCACAGATCTATTTTATCCATGAGGTATCAGATGCCTTATTCTCCCCTGAATATTTGTAGGTCTGAGAGCAACTTATTTTCATCTGCCATTATGAACTGTGGAGAACAGAGTTATTTCAAATTTACCAAAGTCTCTTCTCTTTCTATGCAATGTCTGCCCTCTGGCATTTTTAATTGATTTGCCTTTCTTCTCTAAAGCTTTTAATTGGTCTGAGCCCTGCTTTCCTTCCCCTGTCCTAAAACCTTGCAACTTAAATATGCTCTCTCATAATATCTTTGTCTACATAATTTAAATAAATAAAAAAAAAAAAAGTAGGGGGAGGAGTGGACAGCAACAGGGGGAAAATAAAGCTGTAGTTCAATGCGAGATTGCTTGTGTGTGTCGGGTTTGTATCTGAACCCAGCAAACAAATGTAAACATTTAAATTTTTTTATTAGTATTCATTTCCTTTCACATTGCTTATCTTTTGGTGCTTGATCTAATTTGCAGCATATTGGATTCTGGCTTTTGGTAAACTGAAATAACACTATCAGCATGATCATTGTTGTAGTACTGGCAGAAGAGATTTGCTGGCTTAATTTCAGTGAAAACTAGATGTCTGTCTTTGGCTGTAAAACAATTTATATTTATAGAAGCTGTTGTAATCATCTATTTTTAAGAGGAAGGATTTCTTGGAGCATAACATTCTGCAATACACAGGATTTATCCCAAACTTCTAGTGTAAAAATAATGCATTTAAGCTCTGTTGAACTGATTAGAAAAGAAAATAGTGTTTAATGAATACAGGGCTTTAATTTTTGGATGGCTAGGGATAGGTTACAGCCTTTGATTAGCTCCCACTGTATTTTGGTAGGACAGCACACTGCACTTTGCAGTACTGAAGACTGTGGAGCAGCAGTCAAGAATAAGGACTAAGTTTTGCAAAGGTCATTAGCAGCAGTGGTTGCCTAATTGTGGAGCCTCTTGAGTGGCATGATTTCAAACAGGCATGGAGCTTCCAGTCCCTGTGTCAAGCCATTCTTACATTTATAATAGTGACACCTGAAATTTCTTCCAAAATACTGGCTCTGACTATTTTTCCAAACTTTCTGACTAGTTTTCCAAACTTCTCATGTGAACCTGAGAAAGTAATTTAACCTCTCTGATGAGCTCTCTCTTATCTTTACTAGGGGAGAATAATACTCCCCTTTTCTGTGTTATAAGACTTAGTTCATGAATATTTATCAATCCCTTTCAACAGAAGAGAGTTGTAGAATACGGGCCTCATCAAAAATAATTTTTGAAATTGCAAATTGGAGACTTGCTGGGGTTTCTATAGCTTGATATAAGAGTGATTCTGGAGCTGCACCCTCTCAGTTCCTCGCGTGGAGTGATTTTATGTAACTTTGATATCCAAAGACAGCTCCTGTTTGTTTTCTGCCCAAAACAAAGTGTGCAGGCTGATCAGCTCTAGCTGGCAAGCTGTGGAAGCAGCACGTGAGGCCCAGATGACTTTGAGTGGCACAGATGGCAGCGCTTGCTGTTGTTGCCCAGCTGCTCATGGTACCTCTCTCCTGCAGAGAGAGATGTGAGCTCTACTACATCTCAGTTGTGTTCAGGTTGAACTGGGACAGGCAGTGCAACCCTGCTGTTCTGCTCTCTGCAGAGCTGTTCATCTTGCTGTTTATATCCAGCAGGGTTTGCACACCCTTGACACAAACCTGAGTGTGCAACTGAAGGCCAAATAAAGCTAGCAGAAAGCTCTACATTATTCTGAGTTGTGGGGTTGGACTTGCAGAGCTAGAAAGCAGATGAAAATTGAGATCCTGTTCAAGCATTTAATGCCCTGATTAAGCACTAGCTGAAGACAAAACAGACAGGGAGAGCTGTAGAAGGTAGGTACTGCCATGTTCAGTGTCAGCTCCATAAAAACATGTAGGTGAAATTCTCTTTCTAGGTAAAAAAAGAGGGGTGCTGTGTTTCATACAGGCTCTGAACATCAAGATCATCTTACATGGTCTTACAAGACTATCTGCAGTCTAGACACATGTAGACATATCTACATACATCTGGCTTTTCTGGTGTCCAAGGTTTCCTTAATCAGGAAATTGGTGCCACAAGTATTGATTTTGCTTCTCTAATTCAATTTGATTGAGATTAATTCCAAATTTTTTTAGATGTGTAATTTAAATTGAAGAACAATGAGAATTTACCTGGGAGCTTTCAAGCAGTCAGTAGCTTGCTCCTGCTGCATTTTCACTTTTATGAAACCTTACTGTGCTGTAATCTTCTGTAAGCTACTTTCACTATAATTTACTATACCTGTGTTAATCTGATCCATCTCTAATGACATAATAATACTAACAAATGGCAACACTAATAATGGGTCTGCACTGTGTATTTCATGTAATTTGAAAAGAGAAGCAATGAACACATGAGACTAAGTCCTGCTGTCTTTATTCATTCAGCCATGGCCTTTCAATAAAACAAAATAATATGCAGGATTAAGGTGAGTGGAATTTTATCCTTTCTATATCCAAGTCTCCTGAGGATGCTGCATTTAATTCTATTTGATAATCTTCTCTTATTTGCCATTTCACACCAGCTGAAACTGCAGCTGCCTGTCAGGAATTGAGTTAGTCTGAGCTTCAGCTATCTCATAGGTAGCTTAGTGCACTAAAGCATAGGCTCCTCTGGAGAGTCCTTAGGGAGGAGAACTCATTTAGCAGAAAATTATAATTGGGGCTTCCAAGATGGTTCTGGAATCATCGGTGTATATTTGGATAAAATTATGTATTTTCAAAGCCTCTGCAAGTGTGTAACCAAGCTTTTAAGGATGAAGTAGGCAGCCAGAAAGCCTTAATTCCTGGTCCTTCTAAACGTGATTATGGGGAAAAGTGTGAGATATTCACTCTACCGCTGAGATGCAGCATGCTGGCAGTCTGAGGGGTCTGGGGAGGGGTGTTCTCCTTCCTTGCTGCAGAGGGATCTCCACAGGGTCCTTCACAGCAGTGTTGAGAAACGGGGCTGGTGTCTGTGTCAACATGGCCTGTGAGCCACAGCCTCCCTCACAGCGACTGCAATCACCCCTGCAACCACCACGGGACTGAAAGAGAGTCCTGGGACTTGGGAAATACGTGCTAGAAGGAATGAAGATTTGCTGACCTTTTGCTTTGTTAAACTCAGCTTAGAACAACAAAAATCAAGCCACGTGGGTGTATAGACTTTTTTTGTCTTGTTCTACTTTGTTTTAAGAAGAGGAGGCATTGGTTGATGTGGTAGAAAAGTATGAAGCAAAGATTTGACCTTGGATATTTCTGCAGTATCTTCTCTGTAGGAAATTTCTCATAAACACCAAAGATCATGATAGCCTGGTTCCATCAGAATTGTCTGGTGTGTTGACAAGTGCAGCATGTTTCTACACAATACATGGACTTTCCTATTGCTGCAGAGTTCTGTGGGAACTGAATTTTACATATAGTATTTCCATAAAAACCTTAAGCACATAACTGTATCCTTAAGTCTAAATTTCATTTTTCATTTCCTTTGTCTCGTCTTTCCAACTAAAACATGTTCATTTTCACTGGTGATAAGGTTCATAACAGTGCACAGCATCAGCATTTTAGGCATTTGAACATCTAAAAATGTGAGGAACAGATGATATAATATAAATTGTAAATTTATTATAGTTCTACATATTTATATAATTCTACTTCATAATGTATATCTATTATAATCTTAAATTATTAAAATTATTGTATGATATTAATTTAATATAAATTATACTATAATCTTGGCATCTCTAGACTTGGTTGTCTTTACGAGAATATTAACATTTACAATGCTGCATCCAAGTACTTTAAAGATCCTATTGTGAGATTTATCCTTAAAAGATAATGAGGAAAAATAGTCTTCTTGAATTCTTCTTGTTTCAGAAGCACTATTCTGTTTACTGGAAAACAGTTGAAACTTCTTAATTGTCACAATCCTTAGCTAATCTGATCATGCCTAGAAATGGAAAGGAGTTACTACAGGACCACAGGAGACAGGACCCTGCTTGTTCTCTCTCTGAACTTTTGGTTGAGGTGTTGCACTGCTCTGAAAGTTATTTCTCACTGGGTGATCTCCACAGTGCTCATGCTACAGGACTAGGGGCCTAAACTTCTGCTGCTAACCCCCTGATACTCTCTGGTCTCTCCAGGTGATAGCACGGGTATTTTTTCACAGCTGAAGAGGTTAAGGCTACAGTCACAGCAGGGGAGATACAGGCTTCCTGATCAAAGCCATCTCAGTTCAGATGTGTTGAAGGAACAGAGCAACTGAATTAAAATGCATTTAATTACAGTACAAAGACTTACATGCATTTATATTTCAGTATAGGTACCTACTTCAGAATAAATCTTTCCTTGGTCTACGCAGATTTTGTCTAGGACAAAAGTTGTTACTGGTAATAGGTGAGGCTTACTGGATAAAGTCAGGGCTTGAACTCAACCACATCTTTTGTAACATGCCTCTTGTTCAAGATTGAGTTTATACAGCAATGCACTCTTAAATTGTTGGTTGTGTGCAGTAAAGACTGCGACTAAACAAGGGGATGAGTACATGTTTACACATGAACTGAAATAAGTACATTGATTTTTAGGAAATCTGTACTAAATAGTTCTCACTATATAGCTGGCTTGGACTTGGATTGGTAAAGGGATTGATGCTTTGATCTGGTGCTTGGTCCTCCAGCTGGTTTTGATGGAAGATTTTCTGTCCATGCAGTCAATTGAACAGATGCTTCAATGCAAAGCTATTAAATTTCAACAGCATTGGACTCTCTTCATATTAGAGCAAATTAAAGGGGAAATCTTGAGAGCAGTTTTGGTACTGTGGGCATCCCTGAAGACTGCAGAATTTCAAATCTCACTCTAGCTCTCAGTGGCTGGGTGGGTAGGGAGGGAGGAAAATTGCAGGAGCTGGCTATGTTACAGATTTTTTTTCCTTTCTGTCTGCAGGAAGGTGTCCTGAGAAATAACCTTTAATTGTTTGTGGAATTATAGAGTCAGGAATTTTTTTTAATGAAAAAGTTTCTGTTTGAATTTTCCTGAAGTCTTGTTGCTCTTATTAATGTTAAAAAACAAAATTATTTTGGTTCAGGAAAGGTTCAAAAGAATTGTTGCATGAGCCTTACAAGATTTTACCATGACTTGGCAAGATGTCCTGCCAACTCACCCTCATCTGCAGCTGCTCTGCCAGGATGCAGTTGAAATTTGCAGCCTCTGGAAGACCTAGGGCTTCTGTGAGTGCTTTTGGTTTGTGCTGGGTTTGGGGCTTCTTTTCATTTTTCTTTTTTTCTTTTAAGGGAGGGACGGCAGATAGGTAGGGCTCTGAATTGGAAAAAAATTTAAGATTTCACAATATTAAGTCCTCTGTGAAGCTGAATCAGCTTTTGCCTCAGAACTGCTGCCATGGTGTGTTCCACAGAGCAGAGAGGACTGCCCCTATGGATTAGAGCCATGTGTGCTCCCCACAGCTGGTTTGGAGCTGTGCTGAAGAATAAAGGGACTGTGAGTGGAGGGCACGGCCTCGTCTCTTTATCCTGCACCATACAATCCCAAGCCTGCTGAGACAATCTCTGCAGAAGTCTATAGGCAAGAGTAGTCCTGCTGATAGATATGTACATGCTTCAGTGTAACTTGCACGTTCAGGGCCTTGATTAGAACAGTAAAGGGAACTGATAGCTGACCACAGATCATGGCTACAACAGAGAGTAGCTCAGCCTGAGGTTCCAAAGTGCTTTGAAGAAGATATCAGAACCACCTGTACTTTCAAACAAGAACTTTCAAACAAGAGATCAGAAAATGTCTTCTAAAACAAGCCAAAAGCTTTCTCTCATCTGCTGAGTTACTAGAATTCTGTTTGCTGTCCTGTGCAGTCCAGAGCAATTAATTACTATCCAGAATTTAAGGTATTAACTAAATGTGATAAGCCTAAAACACCAAAGACAGGACTTTCCTGAGTTGCTTGACATTTCTGAAGTGTTCAAACCCAGGTGTTCAAGAGGATTGCATGTTAGAGCAGCAGCAATAAAGCACATTTCTTTGCAATCACAATAATCTCTAAGATTCATTTTGAGAGTAACTGAACTGCCAGTGCTAAAATACAATGGCAAGTAATCTGCAGCAGATTAGGACCCAGAACTTGTACCAGTACCAGTCACTGTTTTGAAGTCTCCAGTGGAGGAGACATTGAATTAAAATTTTCATCCTACTCTAGTCTAAAGCTAGTGGATGAACAAAGAGCAATTGAATTTTTTTCTTCCCTTGATAGTTCCCTTCTGGCTCCCTTATGCCCCCACTTCCTAAAACAAAACCATTTAAGAATGCCACTGTCCATCTCCTTATGAACACATCACCACCACTTCTAAAACTATTTTGGCAACAGAGTCATCAAACAGGACTTTTAGAAGGCATCCTTTTCAGCTCTGCATTTCCACAGCTCCTTGTCATCTTCTCCCACCTGCTAAGGTATAATGCCAGAGCAGGTAGAAGGCACAACCTTGTTTTGTGTGTTCTCTCTTGCAGCTTTTAGAGGTGTCCCTTATTAATTTCAAGAGAGACTGCTGTAATCAGTCTCCTTTATAATGAAGGTTATAAATTTTTATCCAGCTCTTTATGCATTAAGTCCTTATTCACCTGTTTGAGATGTAACCTTCATCTTGGCAAAATATGCTTTTATTAGGATGGAGTGAGTACCACAAAAGGAGGATCTAATCTACTTTTCATGGTGATGGTGGTATTTTCCATCTCTTCATTAATGTTCTCATCTTTCTCTCTCAGTGGTTATAATTCAAGCAGAAGGGAAAAACCAAATGTCTCCATTACTCTTCCTAGTAACTCTGTCCTCTCCTGCCACTCCCTAGTTTGTTAAAGCACTTTTCTGAATGGAAAACTGTTTGAGACACTTAGGAGGAAAGAAGCTTATGGATTTGTAGATAATAATGCTCAGTAAGGTGTTTTGAGCCTCATGATCCAGTGTGTAAAAATAATTAAGAATTAAGGAAATGCTTTTGCATGTGTCTTCATCTCTTTTGGCACCCTGGCAATGAAAGGGGAGGGACAGTTGGACGAAGCACATTACAAATTTTGGAGGAAGGTAACAGCACAGAGAGTAGCTGTCCTCAAGCATGAGTTGCTGTCTCTCTTCAAAGTCTGGCACTGACTTATTTTACACTTTTTCCCCCCCCAGAATATCCAAATTTACCACTACTTCCACAAGGTTTCACACATTGTCTCACTGATTGGAGAGTGAGACAAAACTTGCTGTGATCTCACTAAAGCTATGGATTAAATGTCCCCTCTTACCTGTCACAGCAGCTGCTACATAATTCCCTGTTTCTTCCAACTAAGAAAAAAGGGAAAAAAAAAATCCTTGTCCTCTTATACACTGGATTTTCTTGTGCAAAACTTTCATTATGGATTATGGTGGACTTTTTTGTTGTTTTTTACTCCCATGTACAATAACACATCATTGAATTACTTCAGCTGCATGCTGCTACTTGACTTCTGAGAAACTTACATGTTGTATTTTCCTGGAAATAAGTAACACAGCATTGAGCATGTGGTGCTATGCATGTCTATTGCCTGTTAGTTTCAAAAGCTTCTCCTAAGAATGTGTACAAATGCAGAATGATACATATTGCTTTGAAGAGTTGGGCTTGCATTGTTCCTTTCTTCCTAATAGAAAGTATTTAAGTAAAGTTTGGTGATACATGGTTCAGGGTTCAAAGTGTAGGTGCTCCCAGCACAAATTCTGGCACAAGGATTCCTTGTTCCCTATCGAAGGGAGCCAGGTTTCTCTCAGTTCTTTGAAGTACAGTTCAGAAAAAGAGATGAACTGAAGTTAAAAGGGTCGGGGATTTTGTGCCTCACTGACTTCATGAAAGCACTAATTGGGGAGACAGACAAAATAAATTTAGTATGTTATTTTGAGAGATGCTGAATTAATGCAGTGAAAGGTCCTGCTACAGTGGGCTTTCACTTAAAATGGACAAAAGGGACAGAAGGAAGGAAGAGAAACAGAAATGAAGAGGTAAAGCTATTGGTTCAAGTTTGCCCAGGCTGTTCAGTGACTCCTGTGATTCCCAGCACTGTCAATAGCTTGTGCTGCCTCCTGAGGCAGCAGTGGCCCCAATATACAGGCGTTCATAAATAGCAAACTGTGCAACCAAATAATTCTGCAGATGCTGTTCAGTCTTTTCAAAGCAATTTTGGAATGGTGCATATCTGTGGGAGAAGGTGTTCTGAAGGTGGGAGTATTGTTCTGCAGCCACAGTTCTATTTATGCTCTTGCCTGATAAGCAGCTTTTCATGGACCTTCTATTCTGTAAAGAGATGGATGCTAATAAAACATACCTCTTTTATTATTAACCATTATTATTATTTTATTGGAATAGTTGCCAAAGCTTTGAGGGCATTAGTATGGAAGAACATTAGAAGAAAATTAACATGCTTCCCAAAGGTTTTTAGGCAGAGCTAAAGTACTTTGGTAGAGAGCTGAAACACTGGAGGAGCTCCCCAGGCTGGGCTGGCTCCACCTGCAGCTTGGATAGCTCTTGCTTATCCCCCTTACCCAGAGCAGGTTTACAGTCATAAATCTGGCCACATTGGAAGAATTTGCTTAGTTATTACTTATAATACTAAATTTTTCATACAATCATCTGTGGAATTAACATAGAGATGATGATAGATTATTATAACCAAGCACAAGAACATAATTACACGTGGAAAAGGTGGAAATCTCCAAGAATTCCTTTTCTAACATGTGTCCCTTAGCAAGGAAGACTGAAAAGGCCCATCTGGAAGTATTCAGCCTAGTGTTGTAGATGATCTTTATTTTATGTGATAATCCTGACTTACAGTTCAGGCCCTCTTTTGATAAATACAGTACTTTTGTATTTCCTCATGTATTCTGTCAGTATTTCAGTTCTAGGAAATGCACAACAAGCTCTCCAGAAAATGGACTCCTGATATGAATGATCTTTAGCTTTCAGTTGTATGCCACCCTTGGAGCATACAAGGACATGTAGATATAATGTGAGATTTGGATCAAGGGGACTTCCTTTCCTGAGTGCTGTGCAGGTGTTACAGATCATAAATGTATTGAGTCAGGCACAAGTGTGGTGATTTCTGTAACTCGACAGATGCAGCTAACGTGACACTTCTAATGCATGGCAGAGAGCAAGCCACCAAGGCAGGGAAATTATTTTGTTGCTTTACAAAACTTCTTTATTGCACTGTGGCTTTTTTTAAAGTTGATGGTTGATTTTTAGACAATTCTAATGGATTCCTTCACGAAAACTTTTTGTACTATTTAACCCATGATAAATTTTAGTACGATTCCATGAAATTGAATGAAAGGGCCAACTGTGGAACAAATAGGGGGGAAAGTTTTAGCCTTGTTTTTCACCTAGGGCAAAACTTCTTCCGAAGTCTTGGAAAAGAACGACCCTGGGGTGGCTCTGCCGCGACAGTCACGAGGTGGCGCTCCAAGGCACCGTGTGGCCCCTCTGGGGACCTCCGCGCCACCGATGCGCGCTGGTGTATCCATGGAAGACTCGGGCATGGAATCCACCGCTGCACCTCAGCCGGGTCACACACACAAAAAAATAAGCGTCCGGATTTAAAATAGCAATACCCCTAACCCCACCCCTAAGGGATTAAGGACGGGAATGCCCAAAGTAGAGGTGTAAACACGCGGAAAGCAAACAGCTTTGGCACCGTGCGGCAGTGGTTTGGTTTTATTGGAGGATAAGGACCGTGGTGTGGAGTTTTACTAAACACGCAGCTGGGCTGAGCAACTCTTACATTTCCCTCCCATCTCTTCAAGCTTAAAAGTACTTAATAGTGCTTCTTTCTGGGCAAGTGTATTGTACTGACATATACATGTCCATGTGCATTTGGGAGAAACTTGTCAAGAGGCATCTAAGGCTATGACAGGGTGTATTTATCTTGCAGACAAGTGCAATTCACACACGACAGACAGCCTCTCAGGGGAATTAGGAGTTGAAACAACCTAAAGTAGCGAAGCATTTCAGCAGCGGGGTACCTGTGAAAGAAAGATGTGAAGAGAAGAGGAGGCACGGCGGTAACAAGGGGTGTCTGCCAGGTATTTCAGTCCTTTAAACAAAGTCTGAAGGAGTTTAGGGCCATGGAGCTTGTCTCTGAGTGGAGAAATGTCTCTTGTTTGGGTTTTAAAGTGAAGGATTTTCGCCTCCAAGGTGGCGGATAATAACACTCAGATGTCCGTCTGCAGCGGAGATGATTTGGGGAGAGGATCTCCCCCGGGACGGGCCAGGGCGGCAGGGATCACTCGCGGAGCCGTGGCTGACCCGAGTGAAGGGCTTGGAGAAGTAAACCTAGGGCTGGAAAGGCGCACTGGCCTCCGCAGCAAAGCCCTTAAAATGCTGGAGGAAGCCAGCGGCTGGTGATGACCCGCGGCGAGCGAGAGAGCAGTTAAGCCGAAGCTGGGAGGTGGGGGAAAAAAAAAAAAAAAAAAAAAAAAAAAAAAAAAAAAAAAAAAAAAAAAATCTTTTAGCCTGGACCCGAGAAGGGGGAAGGATCCCTGGCCGTGGTTGCCAAGGAGATGGGCAGTGTCCGCCGGCCTGTCTGCCCTCACAGCCGCGGCGTGGGGGTGTCCGTCCGTCTGTCCGTCCATCCCCTGGCGGTGCCCGCAGCGCCGGCCCCAGCCGCGGGGGGGCGCAGCGCGGAGGGTGCGATGCTGCCCGCTCCCTGCCCGCTCCCTGCCCGCTCCCTGCCCGCTCCCTGCCCGCTCCCTGCCGGCCCTACCTGTCGGAGCCGCAGACGGCAGCGGGCAGCGCCGCACGCCCCGCCAGCAGGCACCGCCCGGGGCAGGGACCGGCTCCCCTCCGCCAGAGCACCCCCTCCCCGGGGGGGGGGGGCGCGGGGGC
>VZUI01076083.1:0-73013 GCA_013401135.1 Cettia cetti
TTCTATGAGTCATGTAATGGGTCCTTGATGGCCCATTAAACAGAGACAGCTCCCGGGGGCGTTATCTATGAGTCATGGGCAAGGCATTGATGAGCCATTAGCAGAAGATAAGGGAAACACTGCCCCACCTGGTTTCAACAGCTCATGAAGATGGTGATAGAATACATCCTTTGGGCACATCTTACATTTTAACCTAGGACATTCTCCCTGATTAGGATTTCAAACCATTAGAATTTTTTTTCTGAATATGAGGAACTTAAACTATTGCATTAAAAACTTCAGAAAAACAGACAACTGTGTCAAGGTTGCAGAATTTCAATCTGTCTTCTCTAAGACCAAAGCAAATCCCCTGTAAAATGGAATGCCCCAATAATGCCTTCTGAGGTCTTCAGAATACATAAAATCCTTCCACAGATTTTGTTGCCAAGAGTCTTCAGGCAGCTTTTATTTTTTCTTTCTGGATAAATGATAAGAAGAAAGGACATCTGGGTCTGTTCTTGACAATGGAAGAAAAAGGACAGATGTTTAGAAAGAAGTGTCTTTGTGCACTGGTTTAAAAAAATTGCTTTTAGTGGAGGTGGGAGAAGCCACTGAAGTGGCTTCTGAGAAAAGCTCCTTGAGCTTCTAGTAAGTCCAGCAGAACCAATCCCGGAAGGCTCTGACAATAGACAATTAGAGAAGATGGTAACATCTCTGCAATGACATTTGAGAAGGAAAAAAACCCACATGTAGTCCCTCCTCTTCTTCTGCAAGCAGCTGGGGCCATGCGGCACACCATCTCGACATAGCTTGCAGTGAACTTTGCCTGCTGAGCTGCTTTTGGCCAGCCATGCTGCAGGCAGTGTCCGCAGCAATTTCCGTTCTGGCCCTGCCCCCGCATAAAGAGAGGCACAGAACGGCAGCAGCAGCGCAGTGCCCGTGGCAGCAGTGCCCGTGGCAGCAGTGCCGGTATCTCCCATGCAGCGCCAGCAGGGCTCACCGACAGTGAGGGGCATAATGAGCAATTCTCCGATACTGAGCTCAGATGAGATCAACCTTTCAGTGCTGCAATACCCTGTAAGAATTTTTCAACCCGAGAACAAACAAACTTACGACAGGAATTTTCTCCTGAGTCAGAAAAGGGAAAGGTGAGGACAAAGGAGGAGAACAGCATGGCAACACTAAGGCCAGTGAAAGGAGGGAGGGAGAGGTGGTGCTGAAATTCTTCTACAAGCTGTGGTGAGGATTATAACGCAACAGACTGTTTCCCTGTAATTCATGAAGTGCATGGGGGGATTCACAGATCTACTCACAGCCTGTGAGAAAAGGTGCTAATGCTGGAGTAGGTGGACGCTGAAAAGCTGTACTCTAGTAGGAAACCTAAACAGAGAGAGCAGACCCCTGCTTCCAGAGATAGAGGAGCCTTGCTTCCAAACTAGAGTAGTTTTATGCTTAAAGGACTACACCCCATGAACTAAAATGACCCACATAATGTACTTTGGGATGACTTATTTTGCCCGGGGGATGGACACATGTTACAGCAGGTTGGGTAGGACTGCTACTTGTGAAAATTACAACCATGCTGGAGAAGTTCACAGGGAATTGTCTCCTGTGGGAACGATGCCATGGCATAGCAGAAGAGACTCCTCTCCCTAAGTGAATTGAAGAGAGATTCAAGTGAAAAACTGACCAAAACTCCCACACCCTGTCTCCCACCTGCCCTGTCAATGGGAAAGGAGGAAAGGCTGGAGGGAGGAGAATGGTGCTCTAAAGGTTTATCTTAGTTCTTATTATCCTCTTTTAATTCTGTTAAAAAAAAAAATCTTTATACCTTTAAAGTTTTTAACCTGTTTTGCCCTTGGAATGTTTTCTTCTTATCCTTATCTCAGCTCATGAGCCCTTCAGTTTTTCTTTCCCCCTCCTCTGTTTAACTATAGCAGAGGAGTATGAGTGAATAGTTTTTCTTGTGGGTGCCTGGTGTTTACCCAGTGTCAAACCACAACACTTTGGCAACAGCATAGAACTTGGAAAAATAATTGTACTATTTTCTTTAACCTCCAGAAGGCCTTCATGCTTCCAACCAATAAAGAATCTCCCAAAGTTCTATGTTACCACTCCAACAAATCTTTTATCCTGAGAATACACACTATCGGACTCTGGTGCAACATCAATTTTCTGGTTCCAAACCACTTTGGCTTCTGTAATTATTTTGTTGGATTTTTTATCTTTTCCATTAAACTGCTCTTTGCAGTTTGCAGCTCTTTAGGACTAATCATTCAGTAAGAGAGAAGAGACAATTTTTTCTTACATAAAACATGTGAAGAAAAGTTCATGGACAACTTCTTGGTGTTAAGCAAACATGAAAAATTGCTATATCCTGCACACAATCCATCAATTTTGAAAGGATTTTGAATTTCCTCTGGCACGTGTTTGAGATCCACACAATGAAATTGCTAAAATAATCTAGAATAACTCAAACCTTAGTTGCTCTGAACTGCAACTTTATAGATCACTTTCTATTTTTATTGTGTCCAATCTTACCTTAAAATTCTCGAATTTATAATTTATGTGAATGTGTTTTTTATGCATCTTATAACTTACGATAAAAAGATTGCTGAAAGTGATGTTTTACCCAATAAAATCTCCCACTCCTCTGAAAGAACATTACAAGTTTGTGTGAAAGCTGTCTTCTTTACTTTTTCCATGCTGAATAAGAAATATTTCTATGCTGAATCTAAAAATGTCTTGTTTGTCAGAAATCAACAGTGGTTGAAAAAATACGTAAACAACTAGTGCCTTTTAGGTTGTGATTCATAAGAAACGGGAGCTTTTTTTCCATCTAAGGAACAAATACACTGTAGAGCTAGTATGTCTCAACTTGTGTATTTTTAAAGTCTAAAAATATTCAAGTAAAACAACCTTTTCCTATTAAATATTAATATAACTGTGCACAGTTTTTAACAATGAAGTCAATTTATGGCACTTAAAATTTCAGATAAACAAGTGTATTTACTAGCTATCTACCCAAGAAATGGGAGAGATTTTCCTTCTCAACTGCTTACTTTGAGGACTCCTCCCTTTCTACAAACTATTTCAGAGCAAATTTTGACTTCAGCTCTCTAGATGACAAATCTATCCTCCCCTGATAACCACTCTTGAAGGTACCACTGACAAACCCTGTATATATTCATGCCAACTGAAGCAACACTTGAATTTACTTGGCCAGTACAGTCCTGAGTGCAGGCAGGCTTTAAAATGTCTGCATAAGCCAATCCTGTAAGGAAAAGCACAATGTAGACAGAACAAAGACTCCTGGTAAATGCATGCAGAACAAATCTTGCAGTGAAACCCTCTCAAGAACTCACAAAAGCCCCATGAAACATAGGCTTCTGAGCTCAGTGCTTCAGCCCACATGATCATTTGATCATTCTCTTAGGAACAAAGAAACACATACTTAGCATTAAAAAACAATTAAAAATAAAAAATGGAATAAAAAAAGGAGAGAGACAAAGGAAGAAATACAAGACCAAGCTTAAGACTAATGGCAAGTCAGTAATGCAGAGTGCCTCAGCATTAATGTCATGGTGTTTGAGCAGTGCTGCCCATTTTCTTTTCCTCTTTACTCGTTTATGAAGACTCGTACTGGAAATATTAAGCTAAAAATCCCTATGATTCTACCTGATCAATCTGGCACAAAGCACATCTCAATTGCTCAATGAAGCCTTTTCATTTTATCATTTATTATTTTTTTGAAGAGCAAGATCTCTACAAAGTTGAGGAAAGAAATGTTACAAACAAGCAAAAAACTTCCCAGAATACTACGCAATAATAAGAGATATAATCACTAGAGTTATCAATTACACTTACCAAGGAAACAATCAAAACAGCCATATTGTGAGAAAACATTTGTCTCGACCTATACATGACTCTTGTGCTCAAGCCCTATGATTGGAATTCATAACTCATTTCACCACATATAATTTTGCGTAGTACAAATTAAAATTGAGAAATCTGCACAAATCATTATGAAGTTATAAAATTCTGAAGCATTTTCTTGACATCCTAACATAAAAGATACAAACACTGCATCAATTAACAGCAAGGCTGAAAATTTAAAAAAAAAAAATCTGACTCCAATGTAACCAGACCCTTGCAGCTATAATTTGATGCTGTTACAGTACCAAATACAAATGGCAGCGATATTTAGTTTGCAGGACAATGAAGATACTGTACAGTCACACACATAAAATGCGTCTCCATACTCTTCTGAACACCACACACTGCTAGCAAATTCATGTTTAGCCTGGAAAGCTTAAGACTCAAATTGTTTAACACCTTGACAAATGCAAATACTCATAATTTGCTAGTTATGGAATATTCAAGCTTACTCTGAAAATACTTAGTTTCTGTAATGCAACTGCAGAAAACAGACAAACCTTTTAGTTACTAAAATAATTGTCTCTAATATTCAATTATCTAAACATTACCTTCATGGCATGGATTTCTTCTATTAATCTCTCAACTCGTTTTTGGTTCTTTAATTTCAAGTCTTCTGAACCCCTGCAAGTGAAGTCTATCTTTATTAAGAAAATCTCAGTTTTGTTACTTTATTTCCTGTCTGGCAATACTAAGTAGTAAAATTAAAAAATCAGGAGATGGTGCATAAACACAATCCCTTATCGACAAATAAACATTTTAGCAAAGAGCTTAACATAGCCTAATGCTTTTGCTGTGCTGACTAGAGGAAACACTGAGGATTTAGCAGAATAGTGTGAAAAACAAATGTTACTGTATCAGAAAATACTAAACCACAATTCATATCAAGAATAGGTGACACCAGTGTCTCAAAAATAATTATATTTTAAGATCTGTAATATTTAAATATGGAAGTTCATTGGGCTCACTTCTTACTTTGGACAACTTGCTAAAATTATGAGAGTATGCTCAATTTACACTATGAACACAGTAACAGATGTATCTCACACCGTCTCTAATACACATGCTAAATTGTTTCAGGCCAGTAATCTTTAAAAACATAATCCACAAAATATTGTTTTAACTGTTCATATAAGAATTAAGTAATAGTAATTACTAAAAATTAAGTATGACCTGCATATCTACTCAAACAAAGTATTTTTTGCTACACAATACTGAAGACAACTACAGTGAGAAAACTTGGTGCAACCTAAATTCAACAGCAGGATAACCTAAAAGACGAAATCTGACACTTTCAGACATACTATAAAAAGTTCTGTAACTGAATCAGATTACCTTCCAATACACTAAATTGCTTTTTAAAAAGTCATCCCATTTCTGCTTTTTTAAAGGAGTTATCCTTTTAGTTAGTAGTTTTAGTCTAAAATGATGTAAAAATAAGACAAATAGAATTTATGTGTTTTAGTGTCTTAAGTTTTAAATGCAGTGCATTTTCCTCCCATTTTTCCATTTTTGGGAAAACAAAATACTGCCTCATTAATAAACCACAAAAAAATTATTATTTAAAACTGACTTTTTCGATTTTAATTTTCCGATGTGTCTGGTTAGTCTGCGAATAGTGAGGACTCTGGCCTTCTTCACATCTTTTCTCATCTTCACAACCTGTGAGAAATATGGAAGACATTATAAAGTGTTTGCCTTGATTACGTTCCATATACAATATATTCATTACATTGAGTTACATTCTAGAAATTAGTTCAACAAAGAGAACTATTTTGAAAAGAGTGCATTTCCCTGCTAACCAAATCCCATTTCAAATGAATTCAGATTTCCATTAAAATCAAACTGCTTCCATAAACATCATAGTCTAACAACCAACAGTCTAAAAATGCGTCTGAGGTCTAAACAGAAGACAAGACATTCCTAACTACCCATACTTTATTGTTATTCTTAGAGCTAGACTGAGCTAGAGATTTGAAGTCTCACCTTTTGCCTCCACTTAGCTTATTTTTGCCCCAGTGAAACACCAGAAGTACATTAAGTCCATTGGTGCATAATATATTAAAGCATTTTCATTATGAAACATCATGAAGTATTAAGGAAAGACTCTCAAAATTAACATTATTTGTTATGGAACAGAATTTGAGATATTAAATTCTTTCTATATATCTGAATTTGTTTTTGTTGAAAACCCCAATAACAAAGAAAGAGAATAATAACCATGATAATAATAATTATTATTATTAGACAGATAGGATGAACAAAGAAATCTTTCCAATCTTTTGTAATTAAATTCCATAATGGAAAATCTTAAGCCCAGATGCTGTCTAATGACGAACATACAGGGAGTCAATAGTGACCCTGTTTTTTACAACTCAACTTCCCCCTTATTTATTCATTTGTATCTTACTATGTCTGTTAAGACTTTATATTTAACAGTTAAACTTAGAATTAAAATTAAATACTAAAACAAACAAAAAAATCAGTCTTCCTGACAAAAGCCCAAATTTATCTTAAATTTATCCAATGGGATAAGTTTCAAAATTAAATTGGCACCTCTTTCTCATATTTCTATTCTACTATCTCAGAGATAACATCAAAATGACAGATGGATGATAATTGCACCACCTAGTCAGGTCAATGAGGAATATTCGTATTATAAGCCTACATCAAACTTGAACCAAAAAAACCCTTCAAAGCTCACAAGGGCAGTGCTTCACACCCATGATGGGAAGTCTGGCTGGTAAACAAACACCCTGCGCAGAGACCATAAAGATGATACTCAAAAAAAAAAAAAAAAAAAAGAAAAAAAAAAAAAAAGAAAGTAGAACCCATACTTTGCACAACTGATTATGTTTGTAGCTTAGGATACTGATTCAATCAAGTTCTTAAGCCCTGAATGATATTCAGCAGTGGCTCAACTGAAGGCTGAAGCAGAGCAAAAGCAGTTTCTAGAGAGGAGCATGTGCTGATGGTCACCTTTACCTCTGCCAGGCAAGCTAAGTGAAGGAACATGTGAAGCAGTGCTCCTCTGAGAAGCAGGGAGGGGAATTGTATGGGGGGGCAGCATTAGTCACTTGCACCACAAGAAGTAAGAAGGTAAAGAAGGTTCTTGAGACAAAAACAGACTTAAAAGTGGTCTCCTGTTCCAAAAATTGTTATAGCAAAGGTCAGCACATACCTTAGTTACCCTGGTAAAAGTACCTGTACACACAGGTGTACCTACAAAAGCATTTCTACTTCAGTAAACAGCAGAAACCACATGCCAAAAAGCACTAAGTGCCAAGTTTCTGCTACACAGCAGCACCACTCAAGCCTTCGGCATGCTAAGGAAGAAACCCATAATATCACCATCTGCCATCAAGGCATGCAGACATTTCTTTTTATGAGACACTGAATGAGATTATCATTATAGGTTCCTATAATGATAGTCATCATCTTCTAAAACGAATAAAGAAAATAATGCAGCTTAGTTTCTGTCTGAACACCTCTTTGATACTACATACAGTCAATGAGTTTGGAATGTCAGATGCAAACTGGGTATGCCTTCTTACAACGTCTGAGGAGGAGAGGTTGTTTCAAGTTTGGGTTTTTCATTTTCTATTTTTTTAATAACACTAAAAACATCCACAAGCTAGAAACATACTGGAGTTTAAGTAACTCATACTTCACATATTAGTTACTGTGTATGTAAACATGAAGTATATTTAACTTTCTCTCAAAAATATTTTGTCAGGTATTTTTTAATAGAAATATTAATGCATACACAGCATGTTTCTAGGGCCTACAAGAGCTAAACTTCAGCCTCCTCTGCTGCCTGCCAATGAAGGCTGCACAGACATGACAACAGGAATGAGGGAAGGTATTCACTCTTTGGCAGACTAGGAATATCAATTTATGTAATCCAGTCACTTCTTTCACACGGGACAGTATGCATCAACTCTGTTCTTGGAAGTACTCACAACGTTCTCAAAAAAGCAGTCAGATCTTTGGGAAAGAAATCAAAAAAGTTAAGCCTCAGATTTACAGTGTGCCTGAAACAATGGGGCTTAGACCACCAGGGTAGGCCTGGTATTACAAAGTGAGAGAGGCAACTTTGCCATCAGTAGGAAAAAAAAATCAACAATACGAAACCAACAACAACCACAACAACAACAACAACAACAAAAAAACCCCCCACCAAGAATAGTCATGACTTTCAAAATAATAATAATAAATATTTATTCATAATAAGGTGTTTTTTCTATAAATCATTCAAGAAAAGACAGTAAGAAAAAGGAGAAGTCTTTGCACTAAAACAAAGGCTACAGTATAAGTCAGGATCAGAGTTTATGCTTTAAGACTAGGCGATAAGGATTTTTAATCTACTCAGCAGTCACAATAAGCACAAAAGAATAAACACAAACCAAACAATTTCTTCTATCAATAGGATCTAAGATTCCTGGAAATTAAGGAAGCCTGCAATTGTATGTGGAAATAACCACTTCAAGAATTTCTTTGAAGAAAGAACAAGAGACGTTTTCCTTTGCTGAAAATATTTTTTTATTTCATTGGGAAATACTGTTTATGAGACAGTTAAGCCATTCCTACTCATTAATGCTACTAAATGTCTGTGTTCACAAGTTATTAATAATAGATAATATCAAAGTAAGATTATATACAGATTACATGTCAATTATTAAATACAAAATAAATCATAAAAGAAATGAACTCACTTTTGAAAACAAGCCTAGGTAGTAACATATACCAGCATGAATGCACATAAGTATATTTCAAAAGCTATGGCTATGAAACAAAAATCATCCATTTGACACTGCCTTTTCACAGAATTCCATATTTATATCACTACTGATGCTAAACAAAGATGAAATTCAAAAAAATCCATGGCTGATGGTATTCCACAAAGAGAGGCATCCATGAACCCAACAGCTTGCCACCTGCAGTAGGCACTGCCACAAACCATTTACAGCCACAGGCAGATGGTAGTTGCTGCCACCCTTTCAAGAAAGGACAAACAAAGAGCATAGCAGGGGATCAGCAGATGACAAGCCAGACAAGAACTAGAAACTTTCCTGCAATTCACCTTTTCCAAGGAGTGCACATTACTGAGGGAGATTGTTACAGGAATTGCTGACTTCAGCACAGCCTACATTAATGCCCCCAGTACTCAACTGGCAATGAAAACAGCCCCAGCTTTAATGGATGGGTACCACTGATACAGCACAAAGGCACCAGAGATTATTTGCCCTCACCAAGAGGGTGATTTGCAGCAAATAAGAATAAGTGTGTGTTTAAAGACATCACAAGAACTGTATTTAACCCAGAATTCACAGCCCAGAATTCCTCCCTGAGATATGGAGAAACAAATAGCTTCACCTACTTTGCCGTTCTGTTTCAGGGGGTACGTGGTTCCAAAGGGTTAATAGCCATTCCCAGAGATTTGTCTTACTGTGTGGTAGTCCAATCAGACCTTCCCAATCCTCAGCATGCCCAAGCCCTTCTCATGCCCAGAAAGAAACTGACACAGGATGACTAAATTGTAGCTTTGATTACTAAGCCTTCTCTAGGTCTTTTTCATTAAGTAGTTACATTTTGACACTGGTATGTAACTATGACACCCATAGTTACAAATTAGTTTAGACTAACAAAAGTCTTGGAAGGGCTGAATCAGTTCCTAAATAAGTGTTAGGCAGCCTGGAAAGCGCTTCCGATCACAGACATTATCCCTTTTAAATTAATGGGACATTGTTATTGTACATAAGACAATACACATGTGCAATAGAATTGAAAGTTATTTTAACAGCCTCTCACATAATTAAGCTGTTCCGAAAAAACTTGTTAGTTTTCAAGTTTCTTTAAGAGACACACAAGGCATTTTTAGATAAAATAATATCAAAGTCTAGTTTAGGTTCCGAAAGTCTTTATTACTACAAAACAATTCTCATATTAGGGATGGCAAGAAAAACACACCAAGGAATGTGGATAAAATGACAGTGTAGGTACAATTATACATTCAAATTTGCATGACTATTCAAAGATATTTGCCTTCACATTTTTAAGACAACAGCAGCAAAGTTCTCAAATGAATATTACATTACAATAAAATGTTATACTTGGCCTCTTCGGAAACTTGTTTTGAGGTTTGTACAAGCAACATGAATCCAAACTAAGCTAGTGTTCAGCCAATTAAAAAAAAAATAAAGGAAAGTGTGACTAAAGATTTGTAGATGTATCAAGAAAGGTACGTGTCTACACTGAACTATAGTATCAACTGTACTTGACAAAAAAAATCCCCAAACCACTATGCCAAAAAAAAAAAAAAAAATCCAACGGATTAAGAGAAGCACTGGTATGTTTCTGCCTATAACTTGTTTGAATGTATTTTACTCAAAAAACATTGAAATACTAGAACAACTGTGAAGGAAAAGTGGTTTTTTATGTTACCACACACAGAAGCTAATATGTATATAATAACTGTATATGAAAATAAATACCTGAAGGACCTAGAATGTCTTAAATTCTTAACTAAAGTTAATAGAAGTTAACTTACACAGTCAGCCCCAGCTATCCAAAATGCATGAAAGCCAATAAACTGATGTACATGTCCTTTTCTTCGGAGCAGTCTAAAGCACATACAACTGTTCTTCTTGGGCTTCAGCCCAAGAGGTGCTGAATATTTTGGTCCTGACCCAATAATGCACTTAAATTATTAAATCTTTAAACAACCAGCACTAGACAAACCAGAATTTCTTCATGAACTTCTGCTTTATGCCAGCACAGTCTAGTCCTAGTTCTGCTACAAGCAACCAGAAAAGACAAATCATTCTGTTCTCTTCAAGGAAGGACATTGCATCTAACCTCATCTGTTGAAAAAAACCCCTAATTGTAAGAGTTTATGACATTGAGAAATATCCATAACATTGAAAAAACCACACCCATTAAACAGAGGCCTCCAGCCTCTCCCTCAACATAGTAGGGTCTCTCCTATATGAAAACTGTCTTCAGCAAGACAATTTCACAGACACAACTGCAAAAACATTTGTTTTGCAATTTGAAAATGATATTCCTAAAGCAGTGTTCTGTAATTTTACAGAGACACATCCAAATTCACCAAATTCATCATAAGGTCTCTTAAGTCTTTTCTATCACTTGATGCCTGGAAAAAAAGAGGGTAGTTCTTAGCTTGCTTTTCCATTTCAATCTCTTCCTGTACTCTCCAGGCTAAGAGGATTTATCTGACATGAGGGTCACATGTGAGAGTGGGATAAAAAGGAGAAAACATCAATAACTGAGGCTGTTATTCTGTCCCAGGAAGAGTCTATTTTAAATATTGCCTATCATACTGCTATTGACAAATTACCATATACCACATACCATTACCATATACTAGTGAATGAATGACAGGAAAAAGATGAAATTACATGTACAGGATATACTTCAGTCCTCATACATTCCCTTCATGCCAAGAGAACCCTAGGAGGTTGAAATCAGAGCCTGATCTGCTAGGATCAAAATGGCTCAATGCAAAAGGAAAAAATAATATATATATGCCTGAAGGTACACAATAGCTTTTAGATTTTAACACAGTAAGATATTTACTTTTGAATTAAGTTTAAACAGTGCTGCTTAAGTAGAAACAGAAGAAATCACTAATATACACCAAAATCACTTGTTTTGTACACTGTTTTTTTACAAATTTAGACAAATGGCCTTAATTACAAATGAGCAGGTGTCAAAGCAAGAAATCCAGCCAAAAAAAACCCAAACCAAGCAATAAAGTTAAATGTGTGTAAGTTGAATATTCAAGGTCTCTTCAATACCTGCAAAAAACCATGGAACTCAGTAATGTTTCAGTTCTCACTGATCTTTCCCTTCCTCGTTTCAGGGCACATCAAAAAGCATTGGTTTCACTTTGTAGTTACTTGGCCATCTTCTAACCAAGAAATTACCATGGCAACAGTATTCTCAACGTTAATTTTTTGGTGCTATTTGGCAACACAGAGTTTTAAAATTCAAAACACCTGCAGTTGGATCACATCTTAGCCAGAACTAACAATAGTACATAATCTTTTGAGTGAATAATCTAAGTGAAAAAATGTTTCTGGAACTTCATTGTAAATATTTCTTTCTATTATCTGGAATGCCAGCTTGAAAGATCTGATGATTTTTAGATTCTTAGGAAAAGTTAGCTATTGCCAAGTTTTCTTTTCTCCATTTTTTTTTTTCAAAAAGAATGCCTGTATTGCAGTATATATTTTATACATGTCAATATATGCGGAAATAGGCAGAAAGACTTAATACCGCTTCATACATTTGCATTATAAAAACATACATAAGTAGGGTGGCAAAGCCAGCAAGAAACAACATAAACACATCTGTGTGAAGTATCACTGTTCAGTTCTGGAACAGTTTTAGATAAATACATACTGCAAAAAAGAATATATTGGAAAACAAAAACAAGGTGAATTTTCATCCAGATCAGTTTCCTGAACTGTTTTCCCTTATGTTCACATGAATGTTAGCTAGTTCCACCCCAAAAGAGGAAGGTGAGAACATACAGAAGACAGGAAGATGGACCACAACAAATCAGACTATAATAAATGAGCTATCTCTTTATTTAATATAAATATCAAATACAACATAGAAAGTGCTAAGGAGTACAGTTTTTCAGTTACTGTTTGTGCCATACCAGCGTGGTGTTAATATTGACTTAGCCATCTGAAGCTACACGAGAACAGGTTTGAATCAAGTGAATTCAATTCTATCCCAATACAACTATCCAAATGTACAAAAATTCTTGAAATGTGAGTTAAATTCTGGATTAAACTATTGCACTCTGCTGCCCAAAGCAGGCAGAAATGCCACCACTAGCTGGAGCATCCAGAAAGCAAACACCTGCATCTTCTCAGGCCTCTCGGTACTCAACCTGTCAGGTTTCCCAAGGGACTTGCCAAGGATGAATGAAGAAAAACCACACCACCCACTTGGGCAAATCTCCACCTTCCTCACAGGAAAAGTAATGAACACACTGTCAACCCCTTCCTCCACAGTCTCCCCATGCTGCTTTCTTTGTACCTTCTCAACTGACGCACTGAAATATGAGTTTCTTTATTCAATATAGCGCTGTATTTCCTCCTGCATGGAGAACAGTTGTCATTTCTAGCATAATTTCTCCAAGTGGAAACCACAGTGAGTACTCGGAAACGCTGGGAAAGATCATTTTCATCTAAAAGTTTTGAATAGCAATTCCAAATATCTAAGATAGTTGGGAGGGAGTAAGGCTAGCCTAGAACTACTTGATCATTGCCAAACACCAAAATTTCATGGATTTACAGCTTCAAAATCAGCGTCTCACTGGATAGAGTCAGACTCTATGCAGTACTTCAGAAAGCATTCAAGTCTAAACCAGGATCATGAGATGGCTAGACACATTTCCAAACCCTAAGTACACATCAGCAGTTGTAAATATCCAGATAAGAAATAACTGTTATAAACTAGCCTCAAGATGCTACATTAGATATATCACTGCATACGCAACCACATCGAAGCAGAAACTATACATGTTTTCCAAAACAGAGGACCACCTGAAGATAATTTCTAACTCCATATTTAATTGATCAGCTGAATGCAAGTTTGAAAACCCCCTGCTATCTGCTAAAAATATTTCCATGGACTGTTGGAGGAGGTGATCAAGGCATCCAATACAGACAAGGTTATATCAATGGACTTCGATGTCAAGGACTTCTTAATTAGACCAGAGCTCTAGCTAGAAGTCACATTTGAATTTCAGGCCTCCGTAAGCTTCGACTTTACAGAAAGACAGTAAGAGCAGAAGCTGAAGAGAAGCTGCAATAGTGATGTAGAATTGTGCAGGTGAACACACATGAATAAATAGTAAGAACGCTGAGGGCTTTTACCCCTCTTCAAATGGTGAACTTTTCAAAAGCAGCTGGAAAAGAACACTGATCACAAGGCAACATTATGAATCTCTACATTACTTGCATAATTTGAAGCATGACACCACAGCTTGACTACAATAACTCACAAACAATCTGTGTAATTTTTTACATCAATTATATAGGTCATAAACATGATTCAAACCTGCAGAGTTGAACTGCCATCATGAAAAGAAGATTGTGTCAAAATTGGGTAAGAACTGTTCCCTATAACAAATACAGAAACTGAACCACAGTGATTCCAATATAAATTTGCAGGCATGCTTGGTGATGTGACTGTTTAGGCTTGGGATTAAGAGATATTAATATCAATGGTGGTATGGCCTCCCAAGTCACCACAAAAAAACCTCTTGACTGCTATTATCTTGCAACTTTTCTCATCTATTCTGAAACAGAGTATCTAAACAGTATATTCTGAAATTATATTTGTTAGCCTGGTTTCTGAGAAAATTAGGTTTGTCAGCACAGTGTTTGTGTGTCAGAATCCACCTCTGGTAACTTTTGGGCTTACTAAGCTGAAATCAAGGTTGTTCAACCATCACAGGCCAGAGCTCCTACATGTTTTCTGAAGACTGGTAGTCATGTAGGAGTTGTGAACTAACATCAGCATGCCTAGCATGGAAAAAATGCACAAGCAGAATTCAAGTCTTTTCCATTTTGGCTGAGGACAGTAATCCATACTCATTTGACAGCACATATGGCTCAATCAGCCACAGAACACCCTCTTATGACTGTCCAAACAGGCAGGAAACATAGGCCATAACTACAGTTACTGTGAACACTCCAAAAGAGTAATCCCAAGGCTAATACACTGAAAACTAAAAAAGAGAGAGGAATCATCCTAACTTATGATATCTATATGAAGTTTTATGGAAAACTGGACTCAAAGCTGTAACATGCCAGGCATCACCAGGTTCTCTAATCATGCACACAATACTTTTTATTTTTACCACATTGTTTGTACTGATGATTAATCTGGTGATTGGAACTTCAAAGGAAATTAGAACATTAACGACTTGCTGAATGGGATAGTATAGCTTCTTCTGTGCAAGGCACTCCATTAGAAAGAAGATACTCTTATAGCTACTTCAACTGCCCTCAGCTTGCACTAGTCTCACACATCAAGAGGCCAGGAAAAGAATGGGAAGTCTGTGCAATGTAACAGCATAGCAGTATTTGACAAATATTTGTATCTTAGTATTAGCAGGAAATGCATCATCATGATTATTATCTGTCATTCAACACAAACACTCATTTTGTAGTAAGACTCATCCATTTCAAAACTTATATTTCAATGTCACTATATAGTTGTTTTTATTAAGAAAGCAAATAATTAAGGAAAATGGTTTCAAATTCATTAAATGAAACAAAACAGCACCAGAGTGAAATTAGAGAAATACCTACTAAATCATTTTCCATTTCTCCCTAAATTTGAAAGATATAAAAATAAGGTAAATACCACAATTTTTAGATTGACCATAAACATACATTTAGCCTGCATTATGAAAATAACTGATCTTACTATGATAAGAAAAGTAACTTTTGTTTTAAAATTTAAACTATATTTCTTCAAACTCCTGCTCTGCAAAGTTTGTTCTTTATCAACACAAGTAAGAAGAGGCCCAAGTACTGGAAAAAGGCTGGAAGGCTATTTAGGTATGTGAAAATTGCCATTAAAAAAGGGAAATGATCAACTATCAACAAAAGAAACAGCTTCTGCTGCTCACGCAGAAGTCAGTGCTCTGGATAGAAGCAAACCATGCCTCAAGTTACATCTTACAACAGTTATAGCTAATTTTCATTATATGAGTAAGCATCACAAGTACTGATACATTTTAGAAGGATAAGCAGCTCTCTCTACAGAGAAATGTCAGTCATGCAAGTAAGTATATTTTGAAATAACAAAATTTTTTTCATCTCTAATTTCTATCTTCCAAGATTGTGCTTTCTTGCTGATGTTCTGATATGACATATGACATTTAGAAAGACAAAGAAATCTATATAAGTAGCATCACAAAACCGTAACAGAAACCTTCACACAGGAAGTAAGTAGAGTGGTATATCATGGAATGACACAGAATAAAAAGAAAAGCATGGAATGATGTTAAGCCCAAAACATTGATCAAATAAATATAAGTGAGTTGAGTTCCAGGAGGAAAAAAAAAATATAAAAAAATCATAACCACTTTCTTCTTATGCCTGGGAAAAAAGCTATTGAGAAACAGATAATAAGGATTTAGTACCCACATTTTTAAAGGAAAAAATCCTTATTAAAAAAAAAAAAGAGAAAAAAAATAGGGAAAGAACAGAAAAGATGTTTGTGGTTTATGACTTTCAAAGTATTTGGTACTTTTGCCTTTCTTCTTAAAAAAAGATCTGTCTTATTCAAAAAATGCCACCAACCCCAAATTTCTCTGAATAAGTATGAGACTCCTTTTATTAACAGACTATCAATTCAAACTTTTTATCTGTCTTATGGTGCCCCTAGCACAGACACTTGGTATGCATGTAAAAAGTATCAAAATGCATCCAATGAGCACAAGTAAAACCTCTGCTCAGACCCAGGGTATGCCAGTGACCAGCAAAAGCCATGGCCTCAGGAAACACAATCTGATAAAAACCTCATGTAAGGGAAATCTAAATTTGCATCACAGATCTCTCTGACTTACACTTTCAAACACAACGACTATTCAGCCAAAGACTACGAACATCACCAGAATGTGAGGTAAACTTCCACTGACTTCAAACATGCTGCAGTACTACTGTTCTAACAAACTCTGAAATGCTATCCTACTTCCCACAGAAAAACTGCTCATCCCTTACGGTGCTTTCTGCTATTATGTCTCTATGACTTATTTTTTGTGGGAACTTTCTCTCAGTCAGTAGTAGTGATAGATTTATGCAAAAAAAAAAAAAATTTAAGTGGCACTATCATATAAGCTACTCTTCTATCTTTCTGGAAGGATGGGAAGAATTCTTGCTTGTGGGAATGGAGAATTACCTTGCTACACCAGTTAGTGTTTCTTATTCCCTCATGCCAGTTTAATGAGAAAATTTCATTAAGAGAATTTTTCATAAACACAAACACATGGGAAAGTCAGCGTTAAAAAAAAAAAAAAACACAACAAAACACCAAAATCTGCATTCTAGAAGTTTTTTCATGACATCAACAGAGACTGGGGAAAAATATGTAAAGTAGAAGGAATAAAGCACTTAAAAGATCCCTACCAGATGTCTGACATCTATTCATTAATATAAATATCTGTCCACAAGTTGTTCTCCATCAGTTGTCAAGACACCAAATCTACAAGAAATTTGTAAACAACTATCCCAGTATTACTTAATAACAACTTGAAGCAATGCTTAAAGGTTCTTGCAAATCTTCTTTGTTGTGAAGACAGTACAGAACAAGTACTACCTGTCTGCCCAATGGTATGTTCATTGTCCAGCCGGTGACTTCTCTTCCACACCAAGTGCTGGTTCTGTTGGAAAATTTCCTTCTGAAGCTTGCTACCTCTACCTCCTTCTTTAATCTGTAGGTTTTTCTTACCAAACTGATATCCCCATTCCCATCTTCATAACTTCTCCTCATTCCTCAACCTATTTCATCTTGTTCAACACACCTCATCACCTACCCATTGTTTTTGTCTGTTTTAATATTCAAATACTTACGAGCTCCTTCCTTCATTCTCCCCTTCCCCCCCAACCCCTGCATGAGCCAATCACCTTAACTGCCCTTTTGTTTTATATTGTTCCAAATTGCTACCTTATCCATGTAAGGTATGCTCTCCTGTGCTATTCACAACCTCTGCAGCATTTCCTCAGTGAAACCTGCCTCTGGATGAAATCCACCATTCATTTCTTTGAACCAGTAGCTATTCAGAACTGTTCTTACCAGCCTCTCAAGCAAACAGCTTTTATCTCCTCATCTCTTCTGCATTAATGTACCTATTCATGACCTTATGTTTTCTCATACGTGTCCTCATAAAACAGAAAAGAGGATTCACAGAATCATTTACACTGAAAAATACCTCTGAGATGATAAAGCCTAACCATAAACCAAACACTACCAAGCCAACCACTAAACCATGCCTGTACATGCCACATCTACCCATCTTTAAATACTTCCACAAATGATGTCTCAACCAATACCCTGAGCATCCTGTTGCAGTATTTGACAACCCTTTACATGAAGAAATCGTCCCTAACGGCCAATCTCGCACAACTTGATGCCATTTCCTCTTGTCCTGTTACTTGTGAAAAGAGATCCCACCTCACTACAACCCTCTTTCAGGTAGTTGTAGAGAGCAATCCACCTAAGCTTCTCTTTCTATGCACAGTTTCATTTGGTATTAAATGCCATATGAATAAACAGATATCATTGTGATCCTTCTGTGCAAAGGAAATAACACAATGGTAATTTTTTTCATATAAAATTTTCAATCTCTTTATATGACTTGGAAGACATTCAAAAGAGTCACTGAATTTAGTAGTTGGCCACTTCTGTTAATTGCTCTTTACTAGTGACCTCTCTGCAGCACAAGACAAACTGAAAAGAATTTTACCATTGTATACCAATGAGCAATTTGCAATGAATTCACAATTGACTACTCTTCTTTTAGGAAGATCTCCCCCAAGGCCCCAAGTTCTATTATGAAAAAGTCTAACACCACACCTTCCCTTCTACACCTATTTCAGCCTTGCTCCTTCTTCATTTAGCAAGAAGTTCCAGACCCAGTAATGTACAGGCTGCTGAAAGACCTCTGCAAGGGCAGCAGTAAGCAATTACGCACATTCACTCTAACAGAACCATTTTTAAATTGTTTTGCTCAGCCATACAGAGCCATAAATTACATTTAATAAAAAAATACACTGTGTACTGCAAGTACCTCACAGTTCCTTTAAAGTAAAAGTTACGAAGTTTCCCATGACTATTTGCATGTTTTTTTCATTATTGTACACTACCACACCAAGGAACCACAGATGTTTTTGCTTTATGAGAGCATCTTACTAGCCTACGTGGCCTACCACACACACTTTATATAAACCACTTGAGCTAAGAAAAAGTTTTCATTACGGTCCCCAAGTACAGTAGTCCAATAATGGCTGTATACAATATTGTCAGAAATAAACTGCCTTGTTAGGCAAGGTTAATAGCTTCAGTAATCTGCTGAAAAAAATCTGTGTGAAGAGCAAACAGATCAGAATTTGCTGCTTATATTAGTAAAACTGATGATGTGGCAACTCTAGAAACTGTAGAAACAGCTGCTGGAACAGTTCCTAGGGAAAAAAAAAAAAGCCACAATTCCTCAGAATTTTATCTCACAGAGTATAAGTTTGGAAATTTCATAAGCCTTCAAAAGACTTTTTCCTTAGGACATTTACATGGTCTGCAAAAGAATGTCAGCAATTTAACGCTTAAACTGTTTTAAGGAGAAATCAAGCCCTATGTAGTACAACCTTCTTCTCCTTCAAGAAACTACTGTGCCTACAATTATTTATTAGTAACACAACTAATGCAAGTCTTTTTACGTGCATTTCCATAGAGCTAAAATGACTGCTGCCAAGTATTCCAGAGCTTAAAAAGAAAGCCATGTTTGCTTTCCAATTTTGCATAGACTTGTAATATACAGAAAAAGCATGTGCCAGTATGTGATTTGCCAGTATACTAAGAAATGAACTGATGGAAAAGATTAGCTATTTAGTTTTGAATCATGCAGAAATTTATCTTTTCTCAGTTCTCATCATTTGTTTATATGCCTTTCCAAGACTTTAGACTGACTTTAGTGACATTTAAGAGAATGCAGAACCAGCTTCAAGTAAGTATTTAAGACCATGTGCGAGCCAGGGATACGCAGATCTCGGTACTGCCAATAGTCTTCCACTGTTTCAATTTGATCACAAAGCATCCTAGACACCCACACTTTTTCAGAAGTATCCAAGTGCTAGCCACTCTACCTTAAGAATAATTTTGAAGCGGTCACAGATGAACTTCAGGTCAGCTTAAGCTGACCAAGAGACAGAGATTCTGTGATATATCTGAATCATACTAGCATATAGCTCAGAAAAGTACAAGAACTGGTGTTCACCATCTGAAAAACAGTCAGGATGCTGAGGCACATAACAGAATTGAAAAACTTGGTATAGGAGTCTGGATAAATACTTTTACTTCAAGAAAATGGCCTGGCCAGCATACTATATAGGTGCTGGATGAAATACAGCTCATAGATCACAGAAAAAATAGCAAAAGAGAACTTATCTATAGACCAGTAAGAAGAATTTTCTCAGGAGTAGAGTTCTGAGTTCCAGTTTTTCCTTTCAGGGAGCTCATGTATTTTATGTTAATTGTTGGATAAGCAGCCCTTGGAGCACAGTCAAGGACTTTTCCTACGGAAATGCTCCCACTGGTGAAATACATGACCAGGCTCCCCTCACTCCATAAAATCATCCTTCTTTGCCAGACAGTAGCCCAGCAACAGTATTTGTGATTAGTGCACTCTGCTGGTCATTGAGATTCACAGGATAAAAGTCACCTCAGACTGAGGGAACATATACATCAGCTTTCTCAATTACTGGAAAGTTTCATAACAACTAAATCATTAAAACCAACAATTTTCCTCCATCAGACAGCTTCATGCCTTCAAGGACAAGACTGTATTTTGAATTATAAGCAATTATAAGACATCTCACAGTTCAGTCCAATAGCAAGTAACTGGTCAGATGCCTCACCTCAAGTCCCAGTTCCCCTTTATATAAAGGGAGCAGACAACTGAATTGCCCTAGGAGATTCTTTGATTACCATATATCCCAGGGGACAGAATAAAAATAGATCTTTAGGGGTAGGTACTTATTTCAGCGAGACACTGGAGCACTGCACTGGACTGGCTGCCCGGTATTTTGAACTGCCTGACACACAGCAGTATCTACAGCACTATAGCACAGTGTTATTGTCAAAGTTTCTATCTAGGATTCTTTTCCATCACTGTAAGTAAGGCTTAAGAATATACTTTAAAATATCACAACATACCTTAGGTAGTAGAAGCCATTTGGACTGCTGGATCTAATACACTAAAAACCTGAATGCTCACATCAACTTGCCCACAGTAGCGAAAAGCATTTTTAAAGAAAGCCCATGAAGGCCCAAGTGTTAATTTCTTAATTAGTATTGGAAATACAATTCAAATATTACTTTTTCCTCTACATATTACTGGACTGGAACTTCTTTTGCAACAGGTAAGAGACCATTTTTTTTCCACTCTTAGTCACATTGCCCAAAAAATAAATATAAACTTGGTGACATAAAAGAGACTGTATGACCAGGTTCAAGGAAATATTTAGGATCATGAATTGTCACAGATACACAGATCTTGGCAGTGCCAGTATCCAGCCACAGGTTCAATTCTGACCACAGAGCATCCTAGGCACTTGTGCACCTAGACACCACTGAAATTTTAAGATTCTTTTCTCAAGCTGATTTTTTAACTAGTCTCCTATAAACTCATTATGCAAAGCTATCAAGATTAGACAAATATAAGGGCTCCTTCGGCTTCCCCTTTGAACTCTCTAATGTCTTTGCAGCCCTGACCACTAGTTAACTTCTGTAACAAACACCTGCCAGACAACATAACTACACATTATATATCACTCTATTTTAGGCTTTGCTGGTTCAATGCCCTCTATTTCACAGAAAGCCACTGCCTAAACAGAAACATATAAGTGAGATGAAAAACAGCACAGCTCTATCAGCCAACCAAACAGCTCACTCTCTGTGTGGGATAGTCCACCTCTCCACTTTTGTGCCCATCCCACTCACCTCAGGTCCCACATTCCTGCTGCTCCCACACACTTGTAAGACCCTACTACCATCAATCTGTGGTAAAAAACCACTCTAGCAACACACTTAAGATCACAGAAGAGGGAGGCAAGACCATGTGGCTTGAATGGGTGTTTAAAAAGCCCCAGATTCAGAAGGAGCAAGTCCAGACGCTTGTGAAGCCACCGTTAGAGAATCACTCCTTCAGGGGCATGTCTCATCTCTCAGAACTGCAAAGCAGTTCTCCATAAAAAGCATTATATGAAAGGTGCTTCAATGTCAAAAACTCTCTCCGTTTCTATAGAATAAAACATGTGTAAAAAAACAGACGATGAATAAACACAATTTTGAATTATATGTCTAATTAAGTAAACAAAAACCCAGAGCAGTACATCACATCTGAGTGACAAGCTAGTCATACATAGTGCTGAAGAAGGCTGAAAACAAGGAAGATCTTAAGTAACTGCAAATAAATACCACAGTGAAGTCTCAAACTCACTTTGTGCAGAATGCTTCTTGCAAAAATGGTGACCATTAAAAGACTAAAAAAAATTAAGTTAATTTTATTTTGTATCAATTCAAAAATATTTACACAAGAATGCTAGACATTTTGTATAAAACCTAGAAATATGTAATACACTAAGGACTAGCATGAGTAAATACTCAGATCTTTCACATTTAGTGCACCTAACAAAAATCGTGAGGCAGTTCATGGTTATAGAAATCAATTCAGCTTCAGGAAGAATGAATGACCCACTCAAATTTCCCCCTCCCTAATCTTTCCTAATATCCTTTCAGACCACATTCTCCTTACTGCTATACAGAAACTTTGGTGACCAAAAATTATTTACTTTTAAAAGGATGTAGTTGAACATTCTTCAATTTGTGAATGAACACATGTATAAATGCAATTTCAATAGCTCTTTTCTTTTTATTTTTCATCTTAGTTGTTTCTGAATACCTAAGGACAAACAAAACACCTACCCATGCTACACCAAGACAACTTAGTCTTCATATAAGCATCTCCAAATATACATTTACTTCTGTTTGCACTATGATAAAAGATTAAATAGTTACAGATATAGTTCTGTATAATTACTGAACTACAGCTGAAACTCAAGACTGCAGTTTTGGACTTCCAGTGACTGTATGTCAGTCTTTCTCCAAAAGGTAAGGTTACTCTCCATGGCCTTTTATCTGATATTTTTCATTATTAGCCACATTATTCATACTTGACTTTCCCATACACCAATCTAAATTCTTAATTCACATGTCCAGACTGCTTTCTAGACATGACATTACCTAAACTGCTGCCCAGCTAAACTTGAGGCCAAGATGTCAAGCCCTAAATCTAAAGAGTAGCAGAGTTGAGCGTTGCCATTTAGAGTTATCAAAACATGATATGCTGGGACCCAAAACACTATAAATGGAATTTATCATCCTGAGCTTCATTACTAAGCTTCCTATACAACAATTTTAGTTCAGAACTTTGCTTGGAAGGTTGAAAATTATATGTGCACATAAATAATTCTCAAGATATGGTTTTATCTTGATCCTCCTACCTTTTAAGCAAAAAAGTGAAAATTCTATCATGGATGACAAGCATTATGCAGATATCAGATTTTATTATCTAAGATCTGGAGTTTTGTAAATACAAACAAAAATTATTTTGGCTGCATGGGATTAATTATTACAAATTTAAGAGAAAAATTCACCTGATACCAAAGTTTCAATATCCAATCAAGTTTGGAAAATTTGATTCAGATACCCCACAGACATTCAAGTCTAAAAATCTGCTTTATATAATACTAATATTCAACTTCAGCCATTACAGCACTCATGGAGGTACACATTAGAACACTTATTTTTAAAACACTGTATACAAACTTCAGTTGCATTAGCTTCATGAGCTTTCTGCAGCATAGCTCCTTAAGGTAGCTGCAAACAGAATACCATTAAAAAAAAAAAAAAAAGAAGAGGCTACAAAGATAACTATTTGTTGCAATAATACAATATTGATAGCAAATTATAACTAAAACCAGAACAAAATAATTTAAGAGGCAAAGGCTCTGAAAAAAACCCTAGAAATCTGCAGGCCTCCCATTCAGTAGTTTCTGTTTCATACTATTGTGTACTGCTGATGAACAAGGATAATTTTTGACATTAAATATGAGCTATCTCCCTTTAAACTTGTCCTTATCCATGGCAGTTGATGATTATGTGCTGCCATCTAGCAAATGTTTCCAGAAAAGTTTAACTTTGGAAGCTATTCTGTGGCAAGACACCTGAAATTTCTTAGAAAGCTTTTGAAAATAGGAAACATATTCAAGACAGCAACAAGTTTTCAAAACAATTCCTTCAGCCTGCATGCTTGTAAGAGAAAGCACAACTGGAGAATATAATTAGGCTTAATACAGATAAACCCTTCAAAAGTAAGGCCATATGCAGTGAATATGGAACTGCAAAACCAAAATTTTCATTCTACTTATTATTTCCTTTGTTTCAATGAACGCAATGAGTAGAAAATGGTAACAAATACTGCATTTTCTTCTTTCCCAATAACTCTAGTCTTCACTGTTTCACTTTGTTTCAATTTTCTGATTTTTATTTCCTTTGCACCGACCCTCCCTCATTCCCACCAACCAATCCTTCCTTGGGCAGTAATCAAAATGTGGCAATCCCATATAGCAATATGATGCCCAAATTACAAAAAAAAAAAGTGTTTCTTAAGCCTTTTCAATCTCAATTTTTCAGTTATGCAGTCACACTGAAACTGCACCATGCTATTTATCAGCAGCAAGATGGCTTCCTAAAATTACTGGACCTGCTGACTGTGGGTTCTACCAAGACACTGGTTTTTTTCTGTTATTACCTAGTTATATATTCAATTAGAGAAAAATTAAGAAAACATACACTTTTGGCACAAGTTCTACTTGTTAACATGAAAATAGTGTGCTGTTTTGAAGCACTTACACTGCTATAAACAACTTTTTATGAAAAGAAAGTAATCAAATGTCTAAACAAATTATTTGTGTATTAATAATTGATTACAATCAGTTTCTTATCATTTTCTGTCTTATTTCACCTCATCACAACAATTGCTATTTCCTCTTTTCACTCTGGGTCCTTAACATTGTACAGCTACTTTAATTCTCTCATTCATACAGACACCTGAACAGCACAACATTTTCATTCTTTGCTCCTTATAGATCAGAACATTTGGGAGAATATTGCTCTATGGAGGTACTATTCTTTAACCAGATTATAATTTAAAAAAAACCCCAAAGCCCAACAACTTTTGAAGCCCCCCACTCCTTTCCAATTTCTCTAAAATTAGCCACTGAGTTCAAAAGCTATCAGAAAAGACACTGGCATCACAGTCTGCCTGTCACTGATTGTCCCATTTCCCTGAAAGATTTTCTTAATCATCATCATTGAATGATCATGCACTCAAATGTCCTCTAGTTTCAAAGCACATATACACCTCATGTATATATGTGCTTTGAAATACACACCACTGCAGAACAAGGAATTTTTTGACACTTAAAACTATTTCTTAGCTACTAATATCAAACATAAACCAGTAAGTAATTAAAATAAAAGTCAGTTAGCATGAAGACAAGTGCCAGTTTATATCACTGAGAAACACTAGTCTAAAGAATATTTGTTTTTCCTGTAAATAAATGTGAATTGGTAAAAAAAAAAAATTAAATGTATCATCCTAGAATTCCTTAAAATTCCACCATTTAGCAGGACATGGCATTTTATGTTAATTAAAAGCAGAACCTTTTCCTTGCTAGAATTAAAACCTGAAATATGTAATATAATATCACATAATTTCATAGAATGGTTTGGGTTGAAAGGGGCATTAAACACCACCTGGTTCCCACCTTGCTGCAATGGGCAGGGACACCTCCCACTGGAGCCGGTTGCTCAAAGCGCATCCAACCTGGCCTTACACACCTCCAGAGACAGGGTATCCCACATATTCACAGGCAAACACACACCAGTGCCTCACCACCCTCACAGCACAGAATTCCTTCCTAATATCTAATCTAAATCTACACTCTTTCAATTTAAAGCCATTCCCTCTTGCACTACATGCCTTTGAGAAAAGTCTGCCTTCTTGTAGACTGCCTTCAGATACTGGACTCCTGAAAATCCAGCAGAGACAAACAAGTTTATCAGCTACATAAGGGTCACAAGGTTGTCTCTGCAATACCACCATACTGTATATTGCCTAATGGGGAAAACCCCATATGATCCCTAGTATTGTCTGCCTGCGAAAAGCTGAAGGTGCACAGAATAGAGCTGCTGTCATTTGCTGTCCCTTAGCAAACTGGAAGAATACACAAGAAATACTATTTAATAGACTGCATTTTCAAAAATTATTCCTTTAGACAAGGTCTTAATAAAATTCCTCCAATTTCATCTCTTGTTAGAGGAAGATATGATTTTTACTTTTAAAATGCTTTCTTACAAGGGCATCTCTGTAACAAACACACAGAGGTTATCTGTTACAGAGATATGAAATATCCAGGTATTGGTAAATAATTTATTTCACATTTTATAACTAAACACCACAGTGACTAATACAGCTCTGACACTTACAAAACGGCATATGCATAGAAATGGAAAACGCTTTTTAATCTACTCATGCTAGGTCTCCATCCTACTCTAAGCCAGACTGACCTCCTGTCCCTCTTGAAGAGATGACATCCAGGATTTCAGTCTCTGTCCTACCCCACAACTTAGATGGACCTATGATTACCAAGTGTCTTATATTTCTACAAACTGGTAAAAGCTACCTCCTCCAGAACTTTCAGTTTCCTCTTAGGAGAAGGTTACATTTGAAGTATAAGATGAAATAACATTCCCAGTGTCCTTAGTGAAATCTTCCAATCTTTGGTACAGAAATGTGTTGTACTTTTTTGCTGAAGAACTCCTCGGTCAAACAATGCTTCTGTTCTCACCCTTTGTTATATGAGCGTTTTTGTGGTGAAAGACATTGAAACATCACCCAAACGTGAATCAATCACATCAAGTACGCATTACAACAATGAATGACATACCCTCTTCTTTCCTTGGTGATTTACATGCATATTTCAATGTCAAATCACTCATTTCTGACCCTACACTTGCTAACAGCTAGAATCAAATGTTACTGAGTAAATATCTCGATTTTATGTACAATGAAACCTTCCTCCTGATGAAGAGGCTACACTTCACTAAATTCTTGACCAGGAAATCAACTTGCAAATCAACCCCTCTCCAAGTTACCATATGCCTAAAACAAAATAATTATTGTCTGCTCATAACTGTAATCAAGCTGTTAATCACACAGGAATTCTGTAAGCGTACAGTGCCAAGGGTAGGTGCTCATACACACATGCTCAGCAGAACAGCCAGCTATTCTGAACTGTTGGTGCAATACCTAAAAAGTAACTTTAGTTGTGTCAGGCTATTGTGCATAATGATTTGCAAATATGTAACCAAAACCATTCACAAGTGAAACACACGTAACCGAATTCACTCTAGAAAGAAGAAAAAAACATACTGAAATAAATATGAAACACCAAACTTCATACAGAACAGGAAGAACTTAGCTGTGACCCATTAATTTTTCATTTTCAGACCTCCATGTCCAAGAAAATAAGGCAGTATCTTTGCCATTCAGGAGACAGACAGCTGGGGTGGGCTTTGGCGGGTCCGCTAGATCACCTGCAAAACTTTAGTGTGAACACAAACACAGCAAGATAGGCGTGATAAAACTCAGGGACAGGACATCGCACCGAGGCACACATGTCGAAATCGCCTGGCACCCCCCTACAAGTAGCTCAGCTTCACCCGACGGATGTTTGTCGTGATCGCAGCTATCTCCAGCACGATGGGACGCGTTTTCCCACGCCGAGGGACGGTGGCAGCCACCTCGGGCCTTCTCTACGGCTGCAGGCAGCCACGCCGGCTGCGGGGAGGGTGGGCCCCGAGCCGGCTCGCTCGCAGGTCGATCCCCCGCCGCTCCGGCTCTTCCCCCGGCAGCCGCCGGGCCTTCCCCGCCCCGAGCCCCCCCGGGCCGCGGGTGTCTCACCTCGTTGTTGAGGTTCAGCACGGGAGCCATGCCGCCGCAAAACCCGGGCCGCTCGGAGCGCTCCCCACGCCGCCGCACGAACCGAAACCGCGCGCAGGCGCCGAGGGACCGCCCCAGCCCCGCCCCGGAACCCTCGTCCAAAAATAAGGCTAAAGAGCTTTGATTGGGGTTTTCATCTGGTGCTCGAGCGTGATGAGCGGCGTGAGCAGGGGGCGGATCCCGAGCCCGGCCTACCCGAGGCGTCCGGGCCATTCCTAAAGATCTCGCCTCGCCTGAGCTGAAATGCGAACCTTTGCAGCGCGGCCGGGTGCCCTGCAGCGAGTTGGCATCGTGGGCGGGCTGGCTGAGTCCAAAGCCGCAGGACATGTGAATCCTTAATCTGAAGTGGCCTTTCCCCCCACGATTTATAATCTTAGAAATATTTTGAGGTTCTTAGTTTTCCCTCCTTGTTGCTGCTGAGTGGAATGCGTTGCAGGAGTAAACTGTGACCGCTGCCTTACATCCGCTCCTTGCTCCATCCCCACCATGACAAAACGGCCTCCATTTTCAAAGTGGTCCACAATTTTCAGATTGAGTTTTCCATTTCTGCAGAAGGAAGATTTAGGGTTGTGTAGAAACAATATATTCTGGAGCTTTGGTTGTGTGAAATTTTTTTATTGGTAATACATTTTAAACAACTGTGGTGAAGTGTGGCTGACCATGTGTTTTGGACTTAGTGATGTCCGAGTCTGAAAAGTTGAGCAAAGTTTCAAAAGTTGAACTTTCCTCATCACTGCCAGTTTATTGCACTAGAAGGACTTGCTGATTTAAATTGCTACAAATATTCATCTATTGAAATTTTTGCAAAACCCTTGCTTAAATGTAGGCAAAACTTAGTATGTCTAGAGAATGATTTTTTTTTCACATTCCTGTTTATGTACTGCAGTGTTCAAGAGAACTGAGGTCATATTTGAAAATATGTGGGGAAATCGTTTTAAACAAACTGAGTTTTGCTGATACAAAAAACAAAGAAACAAAACCACACCAAAAAACCCCACACCAAAAAAAAAAAAAAAAAAAAAAAAACCACCCCGAAAAAAACAGTTTCAGGAAATTCTTTAGACATTTACCAGCAATTAGGTGGCCCCTGGATGGCACTGTTGTGCCTAGAATTCTGCTTTGAAGTCTGAATATCTAAACAAATACAACTGTTGTCAGCTGTCTCTGTAATACATTTTTTCTGCAGGACCTAGCATTTGGATGTTGTTGTATTTTAATGTTTGATTTCTAACTGGTGCTTAAGCATCTCCTGTGAGTGGACTGCAGCAAAATCACCCTTGACTGCACATTTATCAAGCCTTACATGCAAGTGAGATTAGGCCAAGCTAGTCCTTTCAAAGTATTAGTTTTAAGTCCCATTTAGGGCGTTTCTAAAGGTGATGCTGGATATTTAGTAGCAGTCTAGGTTTCATCTGGATCAGTAAAGAGACAACTGAAAATACTTTGAACTCATCCGTTCATCTTGTAGTAAAGGAATTTGGTTCCAACAGGAGCTGAATTCTATTTAAAGCAGATGTTTGCTGAGAGTGCTTTAAGTCTCGCTGCAGATGGGGGATATTTAACACAGTTGCTGCTTCATAAAAATTCTGACTTGGATAATTATATCCAGTTTAGCAAGAGTCAGTCAACCATCAAAGAATGAACTTTTCTTTGTAGTACCACCAATGTCAGGAAGCTATAGTGATCTATGTGAGAAGGAGCTGAATTTGGCAATCTCTGAGTATAGATTAGTATTGAATGTGATAACACACAATGCCATCAATATATGTTTAAGATTTACTGGATATAATCTCACATCTAGGTTGATTTTTGTTTGCAGTGAGTGTAAAATTGGAAGCAAAATATCTATAGGAAAAGTCTTACAAGGTAAATAAAGAGCTCTTTCCTTTCGTCTTGATATTTCACGCAAAACTAATCCCTACATATGCCAGCCTTAAGTTCCATTGTGCATCTTAGCAAAGAGAAAGACAAAAGCAGGAACAGGGAGCCAGCTGCAGTTCTTGAATCCAGCTAGTGCCAGCCTGGCCTCACATCAATTAGAGTTGTTCCGTCTGTGTAGCCTACTGGGTCATAACTTCAATTTTCCTTTCCATTTCCTCTGAACACTGAAATAACTTGCTTTGAAAGTTACTTGTAGGTCCTGATGACAGACTTCTGGTCCTTCTTCATCCAACAATTTTGTTTTCTTCTCAGTTAGTTAATCATTGCTGAAAATAAGTGGTTTATTTCTTTGTCCCTTTTTAAACCTCAGTGGCCTTCCAGAGTTAAGAATCTTTGTGCCTCATAGCTTCTTTGTTGGCCCTTTGTCATAGTTTTTTTGACTTAAATTCATTCTAAGTCAAGATTTTCTTGTCAGCTTGTCACAGTCAGGATGCTTTGAGGCATTGCCCCATATAACACTTTTGTACTTTGATGCTTTGTTCTGACATTTCTTCCTGTCATGCCAGTATTTCACTCCAGTATTTTGGCATATATTCTCAATGTTGGAATGCATTTTTCTGAACTATTTTCTCTCCTTTGAGAACAACTGTGTGTGCACGTCGCCGGGCGGCATATATTTATGGGCTACGAAGATGGCTGAAGGGCCCAGAGGGGGAAGCCATAGAGGGAGCAGCTGAGGTCACTTGGTCTGTTCAGCCTGGAGGAGACTGAGGGGAGACCTCACTGCAGTTACAACTTCCCTGTGAGGGGAAGAGAAGGGGCAGACACTGATCTCTGCTCTGACAGTGACAGGACCCAAGGGTATGGCTGAAGTTGTGTCAGGGGAGGTTTAGATTGGACATTAGAAAAGGCTTTTTCACCCAGAGGGTGGCTGAACAGGGTCCCCAGGGAAGTGGTCACAGCACCAAGCCTGACAGAGATCAAGGAGTATTTGGGCAGTGCTCTAAGGCATGTGGTGTGATTTCTTGGTGTCCTGTGCAAGGCCAGGAGTTGGCCTTGAGTGATCCTGAAGGGTCCCTTCAAACTCAGGGTATTCTACAATTCTATGATTCTATTTGTAGGATGTAAAGATGTTGCAGAACAATACAGGGGAGTTGAAATGAAAAACTATTTAAAGAAAGAGGGGGTTATGGCTGGGTCCTATTTCTTTATCTTGGCACTCTCCAGGTTCATGCAGATGTGGTAGCAGCTGTGTAGACCATCTTGTAGCTACAATTGGTCTTGATCCCAGAGGCCATGCATAGAAGTTATATTTTTGGAATACTTACTGAAATGTGTGATTGTTGCAGACTTGCATTTGTATGCCCAGTACAGATGTAATGAAATATATATGAAGGGGGTTTTTTTCTGTTGAAAATGATAATAAGTAGATTTTAGAAATTTCAATTAATCTTTCCTGTTTTGTGAATCAAATTTAAACTTTAAGAAGTTTCATAGAAAGAAGTGCCAGTAGTGTAAACCAGACACTGATGACAACAAAAACAGAAGGTTTTCTGGAACTTGTCGTTTCCTGCAGCTTGTGCTTTGACTTTTACCAGAGGAGGTGTTTTTTACTGACACTTAGACATCTGTTCTGGGCTTGCTCCCTTTCTTTTTGTCATGACTATTTATGACAAAATGTGCACACTCTAAAATGAATTACCTCCCCCTAATTCCAAGCAATCTCTTTCCACTTATAAGGAACAAATATTGATAGATATAAATTCAAAAATAGTGGTTGGCTAACATGCAAAACAGCAACAGGCAAAAAAATCAAAACAACAAAACAACCAGTAAATAACCACTTAACACAAAATTGCTAAATCTCTGGAGCCCCATGGGAACAAGGAGACTCCTAAAATGGCAGGGTACTGCCCCCTCCCAAGATGGCAGCCCCCGCTGCCAACTGCCTGTGGCGCAACAAAGGGAAGATGGCCTCAGCCTCTTCCCCAAGATAAGAATTCTTATTTACATGGGAAAATTTTTGAAAAATATACAGTAAAAAACCCCTTCATTCTCTATAAACGTGTTCCACGAAATTAGTTGTTTTGAGTTCTAAGATGGAATAGAAAAATTTGCTCTTATTATTGAAGCTATTTTCTTTATTACTTTCTTCACTTTTGAGTTTTCATACACACTTACATGTGTTACTGTCCTTATGTACACATTAGAACACGCACTTTGGTGAAACTCATTCTGTTTCCGTCATAAGTGATCATATCCCTCCTGTTCTTAAGAAAGAAGAATTAACATTGAGATTCCTTCTTACTTGGTATCCATTCCACATTTGGCAACACTTTGAGAATTTATATTTTAAAAAAATCTTAATTTAATGATTATTTTAATGTATATGAAAAGAGAGCTTAGAAAGAAGCTCTGGGATATTCTTAGAACTTCAGCCTGGGATATTAAATTTAAATTTGTAAAGCACATTGTGTTCTTCTACAATCCATCATGAAAGCATCACTTAATAATTCCTACATCCTGCATTTTTCTTTTTTAAGAAGCAGTTCCAGTAGTTCAGCTGACTATTTCAGCTGACTATTCCATCTTCTGTTCTACATGCTGGTGAAATCCTCAGAAAATCACCTCCTGTAAAGTATTTACAGTCAAAATAGAGAGCATTTCTACAGCCTGCTTTCAGTGAACACTTTCAAGAGGAGGTCTGACATACCCTACTAACATAGAAAGATGCAATTCATAAGTTCCATGTACCTCTGTATTTTAACTTATTATAACTGTAGGAAAAATATTCTAATTTCTTCTTTGCTTTTTTTCTTGACTTTTTTAGCATTAGCAAATTTGTTAAGCTTGCTAATAAAACGTTAGTAGGTTTTTTTCATTGCTTTGATATTTGTGTGTATGTACGTGCACATGTATTTTGGATCTGTCACTTTGCTTTGATATTGCATGAGACAATAAATAGAAAAGTCTTTTGCACTACTGAGACTAATTTAGGGGAATTCATTCACAGTATCTCCACAGGACTACTTGAGCAGCCTCTAAAGGGCTTAGTGCAGACACAGCTCTTCTCATATTTTGCTTCTTTTGAAGAGAGGAGCTTAGTGAATAATCTAGCTTTTCTGTTGCATCCATTGCAATAGCAAAATTCTCGATGTTTTGAGTTCTAAGCAGTGTCAGGCAATATTCCAGTCACAATATTTTTGGGGTTTATTAGTTTTCTATAGGGATGACTGTCTTGATACTTGCATGTGAATTCTTCTGAAAATGGTCACCAGAAATAAGTATCTGTAAGTGGGATGCAGTTGGGGTGATTACTGCTCTGAATGAATAGCAGAAGAAATGCATGTACATAGAGATTTTTTCAAGTTCTCTGCCATTGAATGTACAAAATCTCTATAACCGTTAATATTATCTTGATTAACACCTGGATGTAATTCTTCCATTCATAGTGTCACACCTGGAAGATAACAAGTGTATTCATGATGCTTCAATCAGAAAAAAACATGTTTAAAGTGCAGTTTTCAAGTGAATATAAGAGTAAGAATTTCTGTGGAATGATTCTTGTCATCTGATTTCTTGATGTTCAATGATTAATATCCACCTCTGGAAAAATTTCAGACAGAAGGACTGTCATAAAATGCTTGTTAAGAAGTGTAGAAATTGGTTAAGAAGGTCTATTAAGACTGCTTAGGCTTGGTTTGCTAAAAGTTCTCGCTCAAATTTCTGTCAAGCAAGGAAATATATTTGGTTTACACTTTTAGCTTTGTGGCCTATCTACAACTGCATTAGCAATATTTTAGGCTCTGATTTCCAAGGTCTGGTTTTGTCAGACCTTCTGATTTCTCATTCATTTTGTTGATAGGTGAAATACTTGACATTTGTGCAGTGCAATAATTTGGGAAGGCAGAGAGAAAGTTGATAGCTCAGCCTCCATATGACTCCTCTGCATAACTTCTGGGGGTTAATTAATGGTAATGGATTCTGATTGTACTCCTCACTCTGACATGAGAGCTCCTTGGGAAAGAAGTGAGGTCAGAATAGTCGTTAGCCACTGAATTCTTTTCTGCCGTTGGTGGCAGCAGGCTATTAGGATGCTTAAATTTTCGTGAAGGTCAAGAAAGCCAATTGCAGGGCTGCTGGATGTTTGAAATTGACAAAAATTCTTTGCTGAGCATAGCTCAACTGGGAACCAAAAAATCTAGACTGAAATCATATTGGAAATCTGCAGTGCAAAAGCACCATTCGCACATAAAAAGTTTGGCTTCAACTCATGTAAATAATTCATCCACTTACCTATATCTTTTTTTATACAAGCTAAATTCAAATATCTCATTAAAGCTCAAAAATAAAGATTACTTTGAAGTCGAGTTGAGGGTTTTGGGACGGACGCAGGGTTACTCTTATTGTAGTGATCTTACCGATGGGGATTTTTTCTGCTACCACAAGGAGATACTTTCAGAGATGATGAGGTCTTTTATGATGCCATTAAAATGAAAAATTGGTGAAAAAGACCAGAAGCCAATTTATACACTGCTTTTTGAATGTTTATATAGTCATTAAAGTAATACGTGTGCATCCACAAACAAGAGGAATGAGGACATTCACCTTGCACACATAGCCTGAAAAGCACTCTCTGAATAATTTATTTTTATTCCCTGGTGTCAAACCAGAAACATGAAGGAAAAGTTGAAAATTATTTGGTTGTAAATTTAAAGTTATGGTTATTTACACCAATTTTTCTCTCACCATTTAAACCAATTTTCCTGTTGTGTAGAACAGAACTTGGAAGAACATCTAGAAGTGAAAAAAAAATTTTGCTACACCTTTCTTTGTCTTATTGTCTGACAGTTTGTGAAAAAGATAAATTATGATTTCTTTATTCAAAAAAAGTTTCTCTACAGTTCCTGTTTAGCTTTATTGGTTTTGTAACAGATGTCTGAATATGTAAAAATCCCCATTTCTTCCATGTGTGATGTTTTGGAATGATTCTGTTATTGACTCATAAGATGTGTGCTCCACATGAGAACTCTGCTTTGGGTTGTGTATGGTGGATTATGCTTGTAGTATAATTTCTAAGGACAAATTCTCATTTTCTGGTTTTCTAAATTTTAGATATTTTCAGCAAGTTTCTTTCTGCATCCTGAATGTTAGAGAAAGATTATGTGTTTTTGATATACAAAAAGGTGCCATGTCACATGCATAATTAATGTTAATGACATTAATATTACAGTAATTTGAATGTTTTCCTCAACTCCATTGTAGCAACCTAATTTTAAATTTGACAATGCATTAGGAGTTGCGGGTTCTCCTGGTTGGTTCTCATAGATCTTGTGTATGAACTTCTAAGATCTTCTATGAATGGCTTTGCTTTCTGAAATTATTGAGATTTGCTCCAAGTAAAGTGAGTACAGCAAGTTCAAGAGTTCAGGTTTCAATATTCTCTATGTTATATACTGAAATAGCTGTTCTGGTGTCTATGGTAAAGGATAAAGTAGAAATAGACCCAGCCACTGGCTTTTGAATCTCTTCTCTCTTCATTTCTGAATTCCAGTTTCTATTCCTCTAGTTTACTTCTCAAAAATAAGTAAGTTTAACCCAATGGGGTTTGGGTTTTTTGGTATCTCTGGATTGGCTACTGCTGGACTTTTAATAAATACTCTAATAAAATTTGTTAATCCCCACAGCAGAACATTTAGACCCTCTATAACTGAACCTCTTTCATTATTGTTTTTGTCAGTTCAGTGGCAGGAAGTGTTATGTGCATTTTGAACATACAGAATGAATTGAGTAATGATTGTACTGGCAAAAGATGTCAGTACTTCACCTGATACTCTGAAAGATGAGAAAAATGCACAAATCTTGCAAAACATTAATTTATTTGCCTTGCAGGGGACCTATATGCAGTTCAGGATAATGAGTGTAAGTGAAGAAATCTTAGTTTGTTGTTGGCCATTTTAACTAGGAGGTCCCAAACCCACTAACATTTATTTACATGGATGTTCAGATGCATTTTGTAGCATACTTTTATGCTACAAAATGCATGTTAATCAAATGGATTTTCATCCTGCTTAAGCCGGGAGAGAGAAAACAGTTTATAGAAATTTTAATGTAATACTGACCAAATTCTATCCATTTTATGAATACAAGTCCATGCAAGTGCTTGCTAAATTATGGTGAGCAAGTTTTAATTTAATTTGTCTGATGTGAGTAATTCCACATAATAGTCTGAGAATATAGTTAGGTACGTAAAGCAGGTGGTGGGATGCACCACATGTATTGGAACAGGAGGTGTTTTCTTTCTGTAAGAGAGAGTGAAAATGTAAAGCTCATATTTGTAACTTTATGTCATGCAACTACTAATTAAGGTGGATATGAAAGAAGTTCAGCTTTTAATATCACGGAACAATGCCTTCAGATATCACTCAAAGTCAGATCTGATCATGTAATTTCAACTATTTTTAAAATTTTGCTCACTAATAAATAAGCAGCTAATCTTCTACCATCATAATCTGGAAGCACCTTTGGGAAGAAGATGTTCACTGAAGGAAACTTTCATTAACTTTATAAGCATGTGTCCTATCTTTTGTTCTATTGATACCAATATTCTTTGTAAGAAAGAAAAGTAAGACTACAGTTGGAGTAGCTAAAGGACTTTTCACTGCTAAAGGGGATAGCTTTCTAAAAATTAGCAAAATTTTTTCTGAAAGTTCACTGTTTCATGGAAATTTTTTTTCTCTTCTTGACAGCAGGAGCAATGTGCAGAGATGTTCATGTGGAGAGAGACCTTTTTCACAATTACAAAACTCTTAGCACAGCTGTATCTTTAGCTGATTTTGCTGCCCTGGAGTTTTTTCACTTAACTCTGTTTAATATCTGAGACCCAGATAATTAAGTTTAAAATCTATGAATAATTTTTTGAAATTTAAATTCAATCACAAGATTCTTGATATTACTGGAAGTTATGAGAAACTGGCTAGGATATTTTACTTAGATTAGAAGGAAATACCGTCTAATATTACAAGCTTATAATATCTGTTCTCCCAAAATATAGGCTCTGGTTTATTTAGAATATATATTATTTGTGTATTATAAAATAAGCAGAGGTATAAAATGCATGTATCCTTACAATGTATGCTTAGACCTGATTTTGACTTTTAAGATGTATTTCAAAGTTTTTATAAGCAGCAAGGTATTTAGTGGTGAAACAGCTTTCTTACAGAATACCTTGGTGCTATGTATGTCAGAAATCAGTTTTGTACATACATCCTTAAATACTGTGCTCTCCTTTTATTTAAGAAATGCATCAAGGTTTGATTAAAGGTTACTTTATTATTCACCTTCTTATAAGTAAAAATAAATTGCCAGACAGAATATGATTTTTCAAAATATGTAAAACAAATTCTTCTATCTACAGCTGCTGTTACTCAATTTTAGATGCGAAGATCAGCTTACGTCTGTAATCTCTAATTCTCAACAGAATAGGAAAAGAGAGCAGCAGAGTTGTACTAACAATAATATGATTGTTGATTCATTTCAAATTGCTTGATACCACAGTGTTTGTTGCAGGAGCTCTCTGTAGGAGGGCTGTCATTACCAATGGTTGTTGCCAGTATGGTTTGTGGCAGCAGCTGAAAGCAAAATTACAGCATCAGGCTTCTCCAGCTGAAGTTAGAGGGTGGTGTTCTTCAAAGACCTCTTCAGTACTGCATGAAAGGTGGCAAATTACAGATTATAATATTTGAAGTAGTGGGATACAGACTTTAATACAGCTCAGCCAATATAAGAAATATATGAATGTGTATGTGAAGCAGTCAGACATACAAACAGATACAGCTCAACCAAGGTAAAAAGTAGTTTTCTTCAGTTGTTCCTTTTCACTTGTTTGTAAGGAACACCACTAAGCAGTTATAAGAGGTGGTAACCTCTTCGGGAAAATACAACTGGGCAGAATGTCCTTGAAAACACTTTAGCATAACAACTGCCCACAGCCACCTGGGTGCAGCATATTATGATATAAACTTCCTTCAAGGAAAGAAGATGAAGGAGCAATGGTTCTATAAGGCACATTCTCTTCTCAAACTCATATATCATATGGAGCAGGAAGTATATATTAAGACATGATAGAAAATCGCTCTTGCCATGCATGCTCCTCACTGGAGATGTTTCTGTGTACATCTGTACACAGAAGTGATACATGAATGTCCTTACTAAAGTCAGTCTGTATTGCAACTTTTTTTCAGTCTTCATGGTCAAAGATGAATTTATATTATGGTATTATACATACTTACTCTACAGGTAAGAACCCCATGATAGTCACAAAAGTTCCTGTGGAGCTGCTGGAGAGTTAGCATTTAATCACTAATTCTCATTTTAATAATTTTTTTTCTTTGAATTTAATTTCAGAGTACTTGTTATCTAATAACTTTAAAAATCATATTACGAAGCTCTGTATTGCTAGGTTAGAATTCAGTTATGTAAATCATAAATTAGTTAGGTAATAAATAATTTTTAAATATTGAATACTGATTTCAGATGTTTTTGCCTGATGAGGTTACTTTTAAAAGCTGAGGTGTTATTAGTTTCCATCCCTGTACTGATATATGAGTTGTTCTTATTATATTCCTAATTTCTATATATTCCTATATTCCTAGCGTATTCAGGGTACTGAAGCAAATGGCTGTTTGGGCATTGAGTGTTGTTTCAACACTTGTTCCAACATCTGTTTCTCATTTGAACTTTCTGTACTCTTTTATTTTCCTGCCCTGTCTGGGCCTCACTGTGAAACACAACTGCCAAAAGGAAAAAGAAAGAAAAAAAAGAAGTTTCTGGTCAGGCAACAATGTTCTGCAATATTTTCTTTTTAGACCACCAGACATGAGAACATGCACTCTCTCTTATTCTACATTTTTTCTCACAGGCAAAATTCTAGCCAACTTTATGACAGAAGAAAAAGAAGCAAGAAAGGCTGATACATGATTACAGGTTCCAGATGTTTTAGACATTGTAGTCTACAAATCGATCTACCAGTCCATTGAACTGGAGACTAAGACATCCTTCAAAGGAAAATAATTTACCAGGACTCAGTGGGCAGCAGCCCTCTTGAGAGCACTTATCTTGAAGTACCAAGGTATTCCAAAGACTTGTGTCGTAAATGTATGTTTTCTGGTTGCCTAAAGAATCACTGGCAAAGGTATTGGCAAAAGCAGAGTTGGTGTAAAACCAAAAGCATTACTAAGTTCATTGCTCAGGTTCACCCTGCTACATACTAGATGGTTAAAGCACACAAAAAACACCCCCCACGAAAATCTAAACCCATTCAGTCTGCAAGCAAAATCAACCCCGCCCAAAAAAACCCAAAACCTGTGAGAAGGTTTGGGGGCTGAGGGAGGGGGAGGGGAAGGAAAAGAAAAGCTTGGAAAGGATAAGGATCAAAAGGAAAGAGGAATAAAGAGGGCCCTTCTGTTGGCTCACAAGATTCAGAGTAGACCCCCTTGCTAAATGGAGCCTAGAAAAATTTTGGTCTAAAGCTTTGAAACTGAACTTAGCAGCAGTTAGTCTATAGCTTAAGTGAAACAATTGAACAATTCGTACAGAATTTATGACAGCACAACAGTAACTCACAGGCATAATTTACTAGCAAATCTGAAATACTTAAGAATCCAGGAGAGCAACATTCCCAGTACATTTACTATGGCACATTCATATTAGCATGTGCACAGATGTCAAGGACTGCATGTAAGATATGCATGGAGGGGGCATATCACCATCACTGATGTTTGGTGATCCTCCGAGTACAGCATACTTGAGAGTTCACCTGCTCTGAAAGGCCCTGCTCAGAGGGAAAAGCTGGTCGCAGCTGGTCACAGACCAAGGGTCTCACTTTGGACTATGGTTTATAGGGTTACAACAGAGTGAGTCTTGATCATAACAATTTCTCGTCCTGGGTGCTATTCAGTTATGTAACTTTCTTCAAAAAGTGTTATTTCCCTTGGGCAATTTTTCAGGCATGAAAAATAAACTTCCAACATTGTTGAAAACCAGCAGTTAATTGGACAGCAATAGTTCCTGGGCACAGTTTTTCTGATAAGCTCAAAGAAGACTGAACCCAAGTGCTGTTTGTTGAGTCTGAGGCTTAATGAGCATTTTGCAGATCATGGTTTGGCCTCAATGGGGCAGGGGATGCACCACCACAAGCTGTCAGGACATGGCACTCGGCTTGATCTGGGCCAGGTTTCACTGGACAAAAACTAGCAGTACTACCCAAATCCCACTTCAACAAATGTCCAGCATAGATGTTTTAAGAACATGTTAGGAGGGTTAGTGAAACTGACATATCTTTGGATTTTTTTTTAAGGTAGACAAGTATTTTCAGAAAATTCATTTACATATAAATGGGCTGTGAGAATAAAATTGCATATTTTTGTATGTAAAAGTTTTTGAAGGAAAAATTTTCTTAGAATTCTGAGAAACTGAAATTTCTCTAAAGCACATTGGCAATGACTCATGGGATGCAGCAAAAAAGGACTGTGACACAAATTTCTTTGTCACTAGAATGCACTTAGGTGATAGCAAAGTTGGCACATTTGTAGCATGGTTCAACACTGAAAGTGAAATCTGCTAGGGGTTAAAATGCTATGCACGATGCACAAAGTACAGTAAAGGAAGATTGGCAGAGGATAAAATCTGTTTTGTGTTTTTCTCTTTTTTTTTTTTTTTTTTTTTTTTTGGGTTAGTGTATGATGGCATTTCAGTTTTCCAATAGCTGACAAGGGAAGAAAACACTGTGTTATACATACCCATTATGCAATGCCTTTGCATCCTTGGTCTTCTCTGCTTTCCAGTTTCTTCTATGTTGAATTCAAATTTTTTGATCATATAGCACCAGCCAGGTCAAAGAGAAAGAAGTTCACATTGGATGGTGGGACATGATATTTGAAGAGCGTTGGCTGAAATGGATACCTGACATACAATTTCCATAATGCAGTATAGACCCCAGGAAATGATACTTAATTTTTTTATGTCAAAAGGACATTTCCTTTTTGGTGCATTATAAGATATATGAGTCAGAGAGACTCACAATGCAATCTTAATTTTGATTTTACTTAAGAAAAACAGTTTTCCTGTGGAAAATTCACAATGAGCTTTAGTATTAGTATTCGTTAAGCAACTGTTTATTCACTAAACGTGGAGTTTTGCTAGCTCTAGTAAATTCTTTTTTAATTTGCATCCAAGAGCCTTCCAGAAGACAAATATTTCACTAGAAACTGGTGATCTAGCATCAGTTATGTTCTTTCTAGTTAATTTAATAAGGAATTTACTTGAAAAGACTAGATAAAATTTCTGTCATAGATACGTTTATAGTAAGAGTATTGTGAGGAGTTGCACTGAATGGAAAAGAGTTCCCCATGTCAACCATAAACGTAGAAAAAACAATCAATCACAGACTTTCCCCTCGGCTCATAGTCCCTATATACAGGATCCAGTTGTTCCAAATTTAGATCTCGAAGCATTTGTAGACACAATTTCTTCAACGATTACTTAGTCTGGAAATGTTTTTAACTAGAAACTTATGTTTTCAGGCAATAATGCAATTCTGAGCTATTACTCAGTCCATTCCATAGATGACATCTCCCTAGTTGCATTCTCAAATATGGATTGATTTATATACCTTCACGCTTCACAACTTTGTTGTCAAAATTCTGTGTTGCAAACAAGACTATACTTCCTTGTGTAGGGGTGTGGCAGTTGTATGTGAAAAGTCGTCTGCATATTTTGAAAACAAGCAGACAAGGTTAAAGTATTTCAGTAGTCAATCATCCTATGTAATTTCTGTAAAATAGAGAAAATGCTGTGAATAGCAGGTAGGCTCTTCTCAATTTTTCAATTGCTCAGATAAGCAGAGAACTTGAATGATTCTACAAAAAATTGTTAAAAGTAGGAGAGGCCCAGACTTAAATCCTTGTAGACATGAACCAGGAGGGAAAAGTGGTCATATTGACATCACAGTTTTTATAGTCTGTTCCATGTGAAAGAATAACATGTATTTGTATATGACAAACACTTCATTGTTCTTAATAGCACTGAAGAATAAAGCACCACAAATATTTTTTGAAGCTGCTAGGTAGTTATTATCATCATTTTCAAATGCAAAAAAAATCCCAAAGTTATTGATAGCCTGACACAGAGCCAGGGAAAGGACTCAGAATTCTTGAATTCCAGTCCTTGGATGACCTTTTCATGACCATATCTCCTATTTCTGGGTGTTTTCTTAGTACACAGCAGAAGAAAAAGAAGTATTGTTTTGGTGTTCAGTACTTCAAACTTTTTCTGTTAAGTCTGAATCTCCTGAAGTTAATGTGTGGGCTGACTTGTTTATCCTATGTTCCTGGATGAAAATCAGGAGAAAAACACTGGTGAATAAATGGTAAAAAGACTTTTGAAAAGAACTTGCTTCAAAAGTTCAGGTTTCAGTAGCTCTTGTGAATCAAAGTAGCAACGTGATCAAAGTCTATGTGTTACCACACCACAAATTCTAAGCAAGCAGCATGTGCGATTGAGCCTCCTGTTATGTGTGCAGGAAATTCCATGCTCAGTGCTGTAAGTGTAATATTGTGAGATTTAGCATCTGGAAATTCTGAATTTTATTACTGCTTAATGAAGACTAGCAGTATGTTCGCAGACCCCATCATTGGTTTGACTAAGGCTGTTGTATCACAGCTTTTCACATGGAATTATAGAATGGCTTGGGTTGAAAGAGACTTAAAGACAATCTAGTTCCACCCCCCTGCCTTGGGCAGGGACACCTTCAACTAGACCAAGCAGCTTAAAACCCCACCCAACCTGGCCTTGAACACTCCCTGGGGTGTGGCATGAACAACTTCTCTGAACAGCCTGTTCCAGTGCGTCACCATCCTCACAGTAAATTTTTTTCCTTAGTCAAAGCTAAACCTACTCTTAGTTTAAAGCCATTTCCTCATTTTCTGTCACTACATACCCCTGTAAAAAGTCTCTCTCCATCTTTTTTGTAGGTTCCTTTCAGGTGCTGGTGATGCCTCTAGAACAGAGGCTAGACAGTGTTAAAGGAATAAAGTAGGAGTTTATTAAAAAGCCTTCAAAGGATGCACCTTGGGCAGTACAAGAGCCTGGTTGAGGTTACACTCAAGATGGACAACGGGTCGCACATCTTCACACTTTTATATATTTTGGTCTATATACATATAGGGGTGGATAGTCCAATTACAGCTTCTGCTTATGGAATCCCATCCTCCCAATTTGCTCTCCTCAATTTGCTGTTTTTTATACTTTTTTGGGCATGAAGATGTGATGGTTACCTTGGTTTTCAGGCTGCAGAAAGATTGTTTTGTCTAACTAAACTGTGAAGAGAACTTGCTAACACTCTTTATGTAGTTCAGGGTTATATACCAATGCAGTACAGAATCTGAAAAATATGAGACCTAAAACTCAAGGCATCACTGGAAGGCCTCAATTAGATCACCCTGAAATTTTCTGTTCACTAAAACCATAAAATTCTTACACAGGATCTGAAACACAAGTGAAATCTTTTCCTACTTAAACATTTTTTATAACGAGGCAAAGACTAATTTTAAAACAAGACCTGTGTTTCAAACCCAACTTTTGTGAGCTAAGGCTAGGAAATAGGTTTAGCATTATCACTTAGAATTTCTATTAACCTTCCTCCAGTTGAAAAGCTGCTTTCCTAGCTTTTGGAAGGAATTTAACTGGCAGCTCTGTAGAGTCTGGATGAAAAGATATTGCTGATGCTAGCCAAATGCTTTCTTTTTATTCAAAGAACTTGGAGTTTGAGATTTATTATTGTGACAAATGAGTGTCAAAAGGAGGTTGCCTTCTGTTCATTTAATGAAAACAGAAAGTGCCATTCAAACAATTATCTTTTGCTTGGGCTAGATTATTGCATTTACCCCAAATAAACTCTTAAATGTTACACATGGTAACAGCTTTCTAATTACAAATTATAATTTTTTATATGTATCAAGGTTTTTAAGTATTAATTTTCATTAAAAGCTGCTGAATTAAAAAAAAAAAATCTAGCACAGAACAAAGATGCATCTGTGCTCCCTGGGTTCTAAGTTTTAAAGGCAGATTTTATTTGTCTCACTAATTTTCCTTAATACTTCATTATATATTGCTTGTGTTGGAGGGCTTCCAAATAAGCTGAGGAAACTGAACTCTTTCTTGAACAACAATAGCATATAGAATCTGTCTTAGAAGACTTCCACAGTGTCTACATTAGTAGGGATTGCGACTACTGGTGAAGGAAAAGCCACTTTTCACTTTCCCCTGCACTAGTACTTAATGATCAAAGTTAGAAAACCACCTTTTTCTTTAGAAACCAGTTTAAAAAAAAAAGTGAAATGCAGTATGATCTTGTAATTACTCTTAGGCTTCCTGGCTGTGCTGTTTTGCATGCCAAAAAGTCCTTTCATCTATGAGGCATTAGTGTAAAGTTTAGGCAGGCATCTAGTGTTTCTTATGATGTGCCTTTAATAGCTTCAAGGAAGCACAGTAAAGCAATCCTAAACTCTTTTTCTCTCCCGTTCTCAGAGATATATCAAAATGCAGCATTAATAGAAAGCAAAAATATCGAAACTTCATAAATTCCCAAACAAATAATAAATTAAAAGCTCCAAACTTAGAATAAGTAGTTCTGAAGTGTCAAAGATTTCTGTTATTTCAAGGTAGCTAGGATATTATGCTGAAACACTTCCATGCTTCAGCAAAAACTGCTCTATGTAGCTGTGCATAGATAAAAGTTTTCAAGTCAGTGTGGTTAGCAGAAGTAGATGATATTTTATAGCAAGTCTCCTCTAATGTTACAGATGGTATAGAAATTCTTATAGTAATACATTAGGAAAGCTGATAGAGTTACAAAACATTAAAAGAGAGGAATACCCTTGAATATCCTTTTGAGACCATGAGGCATATTTATTCTAATATGTTGAAGTGCTAAAGTAGAGCTGTGATACAAATTCTTCCCTGTCATAGTAAGTCACAATGAGTGCCTTGTCAATTTTAGCTAATTACCACTGCCAGTAATCCCAGTAAAACATTACCTTAAAAATAACTTATGATCTCATTGGTACTGGAAAATTAAACTCCCCTGCTGCCATATCTATTTTTTTTCTATCTCTCTACATTCAATTTATAAAAAAAGTTTAAATTCCCAAAAGTTCTCAAAAAAAAAATAAAAAATTGTAGTATCTTAGTAAATTCATGTTTCAATTCTGGCTGATGAATTTCGATGTAAATTCATTCAGTCTGCTCTGGGTTGTTAGACTGAACATGCTGCATGGGGATAAACACTAGTAGAGGATGAGCTGTTGGTTTTTGCTTATTTCAAACTGCTCAGTTCTGACTAATCTAAGAGATTTATTGCCACTCTTTTCTGAGGGATGGATTCACATTGCTTTGCTTTGCTTTTGTTTTTGTGTAGAGGATCTAGTGAGTACTCTCTGCTTTTAAAGAACACCTTTCTACAAAAGGTTAATCCACAAATTATTCCGTGTACTCTTTAACTAATTTTGATTCTTTTTATTTTCTTATTAAATAAGACTACTGCGAAAAGCAAACCTAAGAAACAAATTACCATCAAACATTATTTTGCATTAAAATGAAGCTTTCTTGCTTTGATTTGGAATAATAAAAGGAAAGACTGCTAAGTGGAGAGGAGTCTTCAGTAGCTAATGAGAAAAGAGTCTCCAGAATACCTGCTATTTGCGTTTTTGATGAAACTGAGTCAAGGAAATTATTGCCAGATAAAGAGAACCTTGAAAAATGTTAAATCATTTCAAAGTAAAACAAACAATAAAAGAAGTGAAATAGATTAATATTAATGAACAAATATAGAATTTGAGAAATGACATTAAATTGCCAATTTACCTTTATTTAAGTGGAAATGAAGGAAAAAGAAAAAGGTATTAGCAACTCAAGGTGAAATCTAAATTAAAATGAAGGTGATAGTAAAAAATTAAATGGTTGTAGTATTAAAACTAATTTTCCCAAGAGGCAAGCTATGAGTAAGCCATACTGGTTTAATAGGTAATAAATCATGGATGATAAAGGATTAAAAGTGAAACAGAATAATATAATGATAGTAAATGATATTTTTTTTAAATTAGTGTGTTTTTTTAAAAAAAAGTATGTATGCAAGATTAATATTTTAGGCTTGCTTACTATGACTTAGTAATGGACAATTGTTGGAACCCTGGAAGCTGAAAATTTCAGGCATTCTGTACTGAAAGGAGCTCACCCTCAAGTAAACACCACGTTTGACTTGAGGCTTTAGAATAGACTTCCAAATTTGAGTGATAGCACTGGAGTTGTGGGTGTGTAGTTTGAATAGTATTATATGATCTCACTGGGTAAAAAACTTAGATTAAGATTTTAGTATAGAGCAATACATGTGAGTCAAGATAGAGGACTTTGGGCGTTTTCTGGGTTCTTCACCTTCTTGTTCCTTCTTCTTCATGTGTTTGGGTGGTTTTCTGTAACTGGGTGGAAAAGGTCCACATTGCGGGCCTTGGGTGGCCATTATTGAGTCAGGAATATAAACAATATAGTGTCATCTTTTCACTGGGTAATTAGTGCTTAAATAACCTTGGAAAGAGTTAGAGGAACTCCATTTTTACCTCATTTCTCTAACTTGCTAGTTGGAGATCACAGCTCTTGAGCCTGTAAATAGATAAGAAATTATAAACATCCGAGTCCAAACGTGAAACCTACATTTCCTGTGTATTAATCCTGACCTTGGCAGAGAGAAGATGAAGCCAGAACTGTCACAGACAATGGTTTTAAATTGAAAAAGAGCAGGTTTAGAATTGGATATTGGAAGTTCTTTACAATGAGGGTCTTGAGGAACCAGAACAGATTCTTCAGAGCAGCCATGGATGCCCCATCCCTGGAAGTGTTCAAGGTGAGATTGGATGGGGCTTTGAACAATATGGTCTAATTGAAGGTGTGCCCTGCCCGTGGTGGCAAGATTGAAACTAGATGATCATTTAGATTCCTTCTTATCCAAACTGTTATATGGTCCTAGGATTCTGTGATTTACAAACTAGGAACGCATAACTTTGAATAACTTTCCCACTTGCCCAATGTTCATTTTGTATAAAAGATGGAGCTCATTAGGAGCCAAATAAATTTTTTCTGAAAATTTATGCATTGTTGGTTTTTAGCAGTAGTTGCAAAGTTCAGACAGAAAAGGTGGTTAGAAAAACAACCTACTCTTTTTATATCTACAACCAAGTCCAGAACAAAATGCTGATTAAAGTCAGCCAATTGTTATATTTTGCATTACAGCTCACTGCACATGAAATCAGCTTGAAGATCTCACCTATGACCTTAGTAAATAATCATGGCTAGCATATCACTGTAGGGGCCCTGTAAATGATAGTTTTGTCAACATGAGTAAAGTGTATGTTGCTTGTTCCAAGGATTTTGCAATTTCTACAAGGTATGAGAAATAGCTACATAACTCACAATGACAATGAAGAAAATGGGTATGTGCACTCCATTTCTAAGGAACAGAATAATAAGCTGAATGCTCTAGGTGATTGAAACACAGATTTCTTGTCTGGCACACTTCTGATATGCAAAATGGTTTTAATGGCCTGTTCTCATGCAGTTATAGATCTTATATGTCCTATTGCATCCATTGATTTTTCATTTTTCAGTAGATTCGGGCTGGTGTTGGAGGCCTGAAGTCATAATTAGGCAAAGGTGTAACACTGAAGAATTGGTAAGATATTGAGGTTCCTGGGGAAAAACAAACAGTAAAAGAAATTAAGGAGGATAACAAATTTATGAGAAATCCAAAATTGTATGACAAGAAATCAGAAGCTGAAAAACAGATAAAAAAGGGAGATGTTCTGTGGTTTGTGTGTGTGCAAGATGATTCTGACAGTGACTTTCTACACTGTAAAGGAACAAATGAAAAGTAATAATAACCTTGACAAGGGGTAGTAAAATTGCTATAGAAGAAGACCAAAGACAATTTTAATGGCGGGTATTGCAAACTCCCTGGATTTTGAGGACATTAAAAGCAAAGAACAGGAGGTTGGATACGTAGAGGAGAGGCCAAAAGATTTTAGTTAGGAATCTCTACAAAACAGCTTTATTAGCTGTTTGGACAGTTGAAGGGGAACTGATTAGGATAAAAAATTATAAATGAGAACATCCATCTATTTTGAAAATGAATGTTTCCTGGGGTTAGCTGTCAAAATTGATAAAACTGAACAGTCTCTTTATTACTTACATAGCTTCTTCTAATGCTTTAACAGTTCATGACAGGAGATAAAAATTAACTTCTTTTCCTATCAGTCATAGGAAATTTATTGGATGACAGTGTAATACCATTTTGTGCTGCACTGGTCAGTTAAATCTCTGTAAAGTTACGATTGATATTCATCTCATTTGCATTTTTTGACCTTTATTGTGGAGGCTTTTTCCCTACAAAGCTACTAATTTGATTTCTTCTTCATCTAATATTCTAACACCTGACCTAACTGTGGCACCATGATTCTCAAAGTAGTTACTTAACTGCTTTGGGCAGCCAAGGTCCACAAGTAAAAGTCTGAGTAACGTGACAGAATATGAAGTCATACATTAACTCTTGGAAAATATGGAGTTCTAGAATAGCATAGTTGAACAAAACCATTCCTTGAATGGTTTATTTAAGTTTGACACAGAAAAGGCCCATGGTTTGCTTAAGGAAGTCCTGACCCTTTTTAAGGGTTTGAGTTCTTACTCTGTTCATCGTAATGGCATTATACTGGAAGAAAAACCACAGTTAAGCAAACATGCTGACCTTCTGTAAGCCCTGAGGCTGTTTGATTCTTATATAGTGATATACTGGAGGCATGAAATTGTACACAATGTTTTCTGTTGACCACAGTCCTGTGTTTAATATTGCCGCACAGAGATAATTTAACTGCATGTGCTTCTGGCATGTGATTTTGGACTTCATCCTCATGTGTTATATTGCTTAAAGTCACATGTACTGATTTGAAGTGTGACTTTAGATGTAGATCTCGAGGAGGAATAGGGTGTACAAGTTGTTTCAACTGAAATATAGACTGGTGTATTTCTGTTTGTGGTTTTCACATGTTCACACATTCCGCACTCAACAGGGAATGGGGTTGAATGTAGTGGTCTGAGGTATTTTTTTATCTTTGGCAGTTGTAATTTCCCTTGGGCATTGTACAGGACCCTGTGAAATAACAAGTTGCAACTTTGTAACTGATTTAGTAAAACTCCACACATATGAACAAATAATTATTAGTGCATTTTGAGTAGCTTTAAATATACTTTTTTAATAAACTAACAGAATCTTGATAAAGCAATGATTTTTTAAAATTACCTGTATGTGTTCCAAGCTTTGTTTCTTTATTTACAGAAATGAATAGTGCTAATGTTTGTTGAAAATTAACAGTGAAAATTACATAGAGTAATAGTGAATTAATAGTGAAAATTACAGAGTCTGTAAATCAGTTTGTATTTCATCTTAGTTTGTGAACAACTTTCAGCTGCAAAATGTTAACATTGCAGCAAATCTCTTTTGCCTTTAAATGCATCTCAGATAAGTTATATTAGTGCTGTTAATTAGAAAGAATGAAGTGGTAGTTTGCATTTGGGGAAACATAATAAAATAATATTTACATATTTTCTTTTCAGAACAGATCTGCATTTTAACTTTACCTTTACAATAATACCTTTAATTTAGAATAAGAAAACAATGAAATAACTGGGACCAAATTTTCTTATGTCTTGTAAGCAGCTGGTGGAACTAGTGCCTTCAGTTCAAATTTCTGCTCTTTAGATTCATTAGAAATTAATCCAGCTTGTTTGCTGTCATCTTGCAGAACAGTACAGTTTGTTCCCAAATTTTAGCTTATATATGAAAATAATGGAAAAGCTTTTAGTCCTTGAGAAAATGTAAACATTTAAGTTGGTGTCATTATCAGAGTCATGGATGTACTATTTTACTCGAATAATTACAACTATGCTCCCTAGAATGAGTGCAGTGTCCTGTCCCTGTGTTTTCTGAGGGTATTTAACATTCCCTCAAAAAAACTTCCATATCATAAAACTGTGTTTATATTCTGGCATTGTTCTCTTTTCCAGCTATGATGGAACTGCTACATTAGTGCAATTGGATGTTGTACAAGTGGTGTTTCATGGTTACTACTTTATGCAAACACTGAAAGTATGAACAATAGATAAACACTCTCCATTAGTGTGTTTGCTGGCAAGGAACAGGCCAAGGCAGTTCTTCTAGAGACACAATTTCAACTTTTCATCTACATGTTTCTGTTTATGGAGAGTAATGGGGTTTTCTGCATTTATCTATCTAATGTTTATGTTTGTAAACATTTTTGTTGTATTGGAATCTAATTAGGTGCTCTGTGTGTCCCAGTCTGGAAAAATCACTAGATCTGCATGAAGACTGTGGCTTCAGGAATAATCAGATCTCTAGATGGGAGTTAAGAAACAAATATCCAAGACATAACTTTGTGCAGCCTGAATGGAAAAATCTTGTTATATTTTATTCAACTGTTTTGTTCCTCATAAATTGGCATACCAAAACCCTTCACAAAACCAGCATCCTCCACTGGGGTCTTGATTGTTCCAATTATCTGCTAAAGCAGATTTATACATTCAAGTAATCTCTAGAGCTCTTTAATTCCGTATTTACACTAAGAGTATCATGTCAAGCCACCTTAATCTAGTGTCTCTAATAGCTGATGAAGAGTTTTAACACATAATTCTCATCATAAGCCACCATGACTGACTATTGACTTACAGATGTTGTGTACTAATTTGTTAAGCACATCTTTAAAAGCAGGGATTTCACTAGAAAAGAGTACATCATCCTTTTCCATTCACACATAGGTAAATCTCTCAAACTAAGAACAAGGCAAATTCCAATGTAATTTCTTTTTATGTATCAGAAATGAGGAAGCATGCATGTTTTAGGATATATGTTCCTAAATATGTGGGCATTCCAGATTTGTGATAAACAATTTCCATTTTTTTACATATAGAACGCATAAATTTGGCTATAACCATGATCAAAACAAAAGGGGAAAACATTTAACACATCATACCTACTGTTCCCACAACAGCCACGTCAGATATGGGCGACAAGGAGGCTGACGTCTTGTGTCATCACCTCCCCACCAGAATGATCCTCATATTCTGTCCATTTTGTTGACTCGAGAAAAGTGCAAGGGCAGGGAAAAACAATGAGAAGGGTAAACTCCTAAATTGTATCATTGAGAGTTGCCAGAGATTATGAATGAGGCGTTTTAGGGGAAAGAGAGAGTGTGGATAGATCTGAGTAAGCTTATTGTGGTATTTGGAGTCAGTGTACATAGCCAGTTTCCAAGAGGCATGCCTGCCTTCTTCCTGTACGGTGTGGTGGCCATCACCTTCATGCAACATCTTTGAACACCTTAAGCTTCCACTGGTCTTACTTGGAGGAGTGTTCATTACTTCTGAAGTCTCTGTATACTTTCAATAGCAGAGATGAGGGACTCTGAAATTCTATTTTTTCCAAAGTGGCCAGAATTTAGGAGGTATGCAGCAAGATTTCTGTGGTGACATTTCCCAACCCACCACCTTTTGTTCTTCTAAAAGGCAATTAGAAATAAACATTCTGTTAACAGTCTCCTCTAACAATGTATAAGTAAAGAGAGTTACTTTTTTTAAAGGGTTGGAAGTGGTTTATGCACTCTTTGTAACTAGATCTTGGGCAGGCTGGATCTTATCAATGAAGACTTAAATGGGACTCATTCCTGGTATTTCTAAATTATTCAGTATTCAATCATCCTAGCAGAGTTATGATGCTAGTAATGATGTTTATTTGTTACATGACATTTTTCAAAAGCAAATGCAGATAACAAACATTCTGTTCATAGGAAATTAGTACTGGTTTTGAGGCTATCTGAGCCTGCATTTGGATGTTCTGGGGATTTTGAGAATAGTAACTTTTTGGTCAGCTCTGACAAGTAAACAAAAATGTTTCCAGAATTGTAAAATTTTTTGTAAAATAAAAAGTATAAATTGAACAAATTTTTACATAAATTGACAAGAATCCTAATTTATTTTAACACTGAAACTCTGACATATTTCATGGAATATCCTTACCTCATAGCAGTTATATACTTTTCAGTATGTGTATGCTTGAATACAAAATATTGAGATTTACATTCTGTTCCCTTAACTGTTAGTTTAAATCCTGCCTGCTGTGATACAGTTGCATAAGCTTGGTTTTTAAGGTGTGAAGAGCAACCATCAAATAAGAAATCAAATTGATTTAACTCAATCAAGTTAAATGTTATTGTCCAAAGAGTACTTTTTATTTCAGTGTGCTAGGCAAAGTAACACAATAATGGGCTTTTTATTCTGGTAAATGCCGCTTTCAAATAATTTAGTGAATTACTCTTCCCTAGATTGACTCCATTATTCATTCAGCTTTTGTTTAAAAATCTCATAAAGGCTTACCAAAGAGAGGAACAATTTAGTGGTCAGGCGTTGATTCATGTTTCTCTGAAAGTATTTAGTATTGTATGTTGGTGACAAATTGCCTTCCCCCATACTCTCACTTCCTCTCCCTTACAATTGTCTCTGATTTGCAATGTGATTTATCTTAAGATAAGAATACCAAGTGTGAATTGCAGGGGGACTCAGGATGATCACATAACGAATGTATTTCAGAGATGAGGGAGCTGTGGTGGTTGTGAACAGACTTTGCTGCACACTGGCCTGCAAAAGGGGAAAAAATGCTGCTTGAGACTGAGCTGGCTGGTCTCCTGAGCTTACAGGCAGCTTCCAGATGGGTCTGCCCTCACCCGCCCTATTCCCTTCACTCCCCCACTTCCTTGTCCCCCACCTCCAGGCAGGAATGCCTGCCAGGTACATCTAGCCATAACACTGGAAAGACTCACTTTTGAATGGATAAGTAAGAGTGTTAAGATCTTGATTATCTGCAGAGATAAAATCTTATAGTTCCATAGGTACTTTGTTGTTTTGTACCTGTGCATTCTGCAAGGCCAAAGTATGTACATTTCTATGGCAATCTGTTTATATTTTATCTCTTTAGACCTATTTGTGCTACATACTGCATTGAAAATATTTAGATACTTTATTAGCAACAAATCTAAAAATAATCATCCACATAACCTAATGAAAAGGCTTTTCTCTATTGCTTTGTCATGTTAAAACTGAGCAGCAGAGCCTGGGCCTATCTGTTTGACACCTGTCCTTATTTGTATGCATTAATAAGATGGCCTCTTCATCTTCTTGATCTTGGAGGAAGAAATGCTCAACTAATACACAGCTTTCTTAGGCCAGTCTTCCTTCCAAGGCTTTGTCCCAAGGCACTTTACCAAAGAGATCCCTGAGGAGGCCAAGTCAACTCTCCTGAATTCCAGGGTAGCAAGATTTCTGTGCACACTTCTCACTGTCCCAAATATCTTGGACTCCACTTAATGGTCACTGCAGCCAAGGCTGCCCTTGAGCTTCATATCCCCAACCAGCCTTGTTGATGTGACCAAAATTCAGCATAACACCTATATGTTTAACTCCCCTGGCACTTGGAGAAGAAAGTTATCAAGATAAGAAACCTTCTACTGGAGTTAACTTTCTTCATAGAATTTTCCTACTTCTTCATTTTCCTACTTCTTTCCTTTGCTTTTAAAGTCTCTTAACACATTTGTGCTCTTCTAGTTCTTTTCCCTATCTTACTCTAGGGGTAAGTGAGTGAACAATGAGGTGAGGACTTACCCACCAGCAAGGGCCAACCCAGCACAGTTTGTTGGTAAATATGAATGCTACTTTGAGAGCTGAAAAACCAGTAAACTTCAGTTCTTACTAACTGCTACATCCTTTATTGTAACATTCAGAACATACCACTGACAATTTTTAATTTGGGGTTTTTTTTTGTGTCAATTATTTGTCAAGGAAATATTGGAAAGGCAAAACTTTATAACTTATCTAGCAAAGCATTTATACACATATTTCACTCCAATGAGATTCAATGAGAGTCAGATTACACATGAAATTAAGGATGCATTTTAATATTTTTCTGGACTAGCACTATGCAGCATGTGTTCTATCCAATTTGTGGTTCTACAAATTAGGAAGCCACTTTAAAGTCCACATCTTACAGGAGTGAAAGGAAAATTTTGAAGAAACCAGGTATATTTAACCTTAATTTGATAAAAAGCATAAAAAGAAAATAAGAACATCTCCTTGCAATAACATCCAGTTGGCTGGATTGCAAATGGCTGTCTGGCTGAGCTCCAGATCTCTTCTCATTACAGTTTCAGCACTGTGGGATAGTTAAAGAGTAGAGGAGAAACAGCCCATGTTTAAAGTAATGTTGCTTATATTGCTGCTTAGCCAAGGAATTAATAGCTGGCCTCTGGGGAATGTAGTTGGCATCTGGTTCACAGCATGATTGAGTGCTCTGCTACAGAAGCTAGAATAAGAATACTAGATATCTTATTAATTAGTTGCCCTCATGTTCATATTTATTACATACTGTATCTTCTGTCAGAACTATTCTTTGTACGCAGAGCCTTTATTTATTGTTCAAATTCCTTTTGCATTATTTATCTACAGTGACCAAAGATAAACACTGAAAGGTAGATGTACCGTACAAAAAAAATGTTTCACTGATTGACTGAGTGAATCAATATTCATATTTATGTTGTATATATCACCCAAAGCCCCCTCAGGGCTTTCCTGTAATTACAAGAGTAATAAAATATTGCCTTAAAGAGCCAACATAAATTCTAAATCCTGAATTTATTAGCCTGAGAACTCTGCATCAGCACTCTCCAATTTTAAAAGTGCCGAAGCAAAAATTATTCATGTATCACAAGGATAGGAACAGCCAACAGGGATTTTTAAAAATCTAGTGGAAAGATAGTTTGGAAAAGATAGATTTATAGAGAGAAAATAATAATATTATTCTGCTTCAGATTTTATTTGCTGCAAAAGGAGTATTTTTATGGCTTCATCTTTATCACAATTCCCACTCCTGCCCGTGCTGTCACAGCAAGTCACTGGATGTTGTTGTCATAGCAACAGCAAATAGGGGGGAAAATCTGCTTTTTGAAAAATTAAGCTTACATTGACAAAGATAATATCAAACTCATTGGTTTAACTCTAATGTAACTCTACCATTTGTAAATCAAGTTCAGTTTCCCTGAAGCTAGTGAAGTTGTGCTGCTCAAAAATTAGTCAAAATCAGACCACAGAACCAGAAATGAATCTATGAAAGGAGTAGAAGTAGACCCAGAGAAATCATGTATAATAGTTGAGTAGGTTTACAAATAAAAATGGATGCAAAATGATATCTTGAGTTAGTAGTTCAAGTTCAGACTCACAGTTTGCAGCTGATCACATTTTCTTCAGTGGGTCTGCTGGATCTGGAACACTGTCAGTCCCTATGGCTGAGCTACCAGTGCAATACCTGTCCTTGAGTCTCTGCTTTGTCATCTCAAGAACCAGCTTCTTTGGAGGAAAAGTATATAAACAACATAAAAGTATGAAAGTGAGAATCTAAGTGGTTCTCTGGAGTAAGAATTGCAGATGGGGTTTTAAAGAGTGTACTTCAGGCAGGTTGTTTTACTGACTGGCTGGAGAGCTTTTATATTATCAACAAGTGAAGTATTTGCTGATCTATTGCAGCTGCAGGTCTATTTTAATTTTCAGTGTAGTTGCCATCTCTTTTCTCAGCTCAAAATCTTGGAATCTTCTTTATATTATACTTTACTATCCTTACTCCACAACATTTATCCTGCCCAATACTGATTTAATGATGTTTATTCTAGCTTTTTGTGTCATTGAAAGTTGAGTACAGCTTTCAACACATTGCTTTGTGTTGCAGAAGCACTGAAAGAAGTGTTTGACTAGAGTAACTAACCAGAAGTAGAAATGTACTATAGGCTGGCTCTCCTAAACATTTTTTTTTTACATATACACACCATCCTTTGAAACAGCCAAGCTGTGTCTAACATACCTGCTGGGGCTTATGCAGCCTACTGGTATCTCATTTTTAACCAAAAAATCACTGGGTTTCCAATCAAAATGTATCAAGTTGTATCAAGTTGTATACAAATAATTTCAGAGAAGCAGGAATCAATTAGGTCAAATATCATCTTGAACAGCTCAAATGTTGGCAGCAAAGGTGACAGAATCAAGGTCCAGTTTGCAAATTAATGAATTAATGAGGAAGAACACTCAGTACTGAATATAAAAGCTAAACACTGATCTGATTTTTGCTGTGAGATTGAGCACTTTTCAAGAATTCTCAGTTTTAACCACATCCTAGCAGTGGGAAGTACATTTTATTGGGCATTCTGCCCCATACTTAATTTCTTATTCTCAGATAAAAAGATAGTAAATCCTTGTAATTTTTCTTGTCTGTGGTAAACTATTAGCTATATCCATATACCAAGTGACATCTAAAGTTGGATATTAAGCTCCTGTATGTCTGCTGTTAAAGGTGTCATTCATGGCATGTGTCACAATGATTAGTAATGGTAAATTCACAAGGGTGTGACCAGTAGATTGCCATAAAAATTTATTTTGAGATCATTATAAAGACACTTGAAAAAGGTCTTACAAATGATCTGGAACAAAGATAGTATCATATTTCCAGACTATATGCAGTATTAAAATCATTGTGTGATGACTTTGAAGATATTGTTTTCTAATGTCAGGACTTCAAGAACAATGTTATAGTACATATGCACAATGGCAGAGGATAGTGTTACAAATGAGGACTAGCATAACACTGAAACTTCAAGTAATTTCATGCACATGTGAGAATAAATGAATAATCATTTGCTGATGGCAAATATTACAGTTATAATGATTTCTTGGCTAGGAAATGGCTAGTAGGGACATTACTTTTCTGTAACATTTATAATTTTTTCAGAAAACATTTATGCCTAAATGAATTGTCAGCAGTCTTTCATTAAGTATGAATTATTTTAAAATATTTTCTTTTGTGTAACCTGAAAACATTGTAAAGCTTTGATGCCACTTTATTCCAAGACTCGATCTTCCTGAATTAGTTGTATTTTTTTGCCATTAATCTCACTATAACCAGAATCCTGCCAAAATAAGTCTTCCTGATGAAGACAGAATTGTATATAACCTGGTCTAGGAAAATTTTTTTTCTCCTTTTTCTGTGATCAGTACCCTCCTTATTTTTATTATTCATGCTCAATGAATTTTAAAATGCAGGAATGAAATTAAAGATCAAACTTTCATGTAATGAATAATCAAAGAAAAGTAACAGTGAGATATCTTGCAGCAAAAAAAGATGAGCCAATTAATATCCAGAGAAAGGAGAAATTATAATCACTATTATTTTCTACCCTCCACAGAAGATAGTCTTTTAATAATCAGGATGCCTTTCTTACTACAATACTTCAGCTTAAAATAGTTTTCCCAGTTTTGATTTGGGATAACAAAAATGTGAACCAAAATGTTTTTTTGTCCATGTGCTGTTTTGACAAATGTAAGAAATGCTTGAAAGTTACTGTCCTGGTTTAGGGCAAATTTGGGAGGAAGCTTCTAATGGGGTCCCTCTAGAAAACGGATTCAAGTGGCCCCTCCCCTAACAGGTTTAGGAAGAGATTTTCTTGGAGAAAAATGGAAACATCTTATTTATTTGACAAACCAAGTGTTCACAAGCATAAAAAATGAATAATATTAAACAACAGAACTTCTCGCTGTTTTGAAGCGATGGCAGATTCAGAAAGTCCTTGTTGTGGGAAGTAGCTCAGCTCCCTCAGTCTCTCATCAGTCCCTCTGACGCTGGAAAATGCCATCCCGGGTCCCAGTGGGACACAGGTGTGAGGTCCCAGGGCTCCTCTGGGCTTTCAGTCCAGCAGGGCCCATCAGTTCCAATAAAAGGAAGAGCCACAGTCTGGGGAGCTTCTCTGCCTCAGCCAGCTAAAAAAACCTAACTAAAAGCAAAGGAGAGCTCTCTCCTGCTGTCAGTGCTGCAGACAACACAGGGAATTCTGTGAGAAGGAATGTGGAGGAGTGAGTGCAGCTTCTGAAAACAAACTGCACTTCTTCTTCTCCCCTTGGCTGTTGAAACCAGTCCTAAAGGTGCAGAACTCATTATCCAGCACAAACAGAACAGACAGTCGGGGAGACAAGCATCATAAAGTCACCCTAGGACAGTTACAGAAGGAAAAAATGCAGTTTTCAAAAATATCAAAACCTTATTAACTTCATTTATGAGAAGATTTTTAATAAAGAGATTCCAATATGGTTTATTAAAATAAAATTTTAGTATTATTTGAAAGACATACACACTAATGCATTTCAGTATACTTAACAAAAGCACAGAGATATTTCTGTATTGCTGTTTGTATGGTTTAAGTGGTTTTTAAAATATACCTATGAGATATTCCAGAACTTTCCTGAAGTCAACAGGAATTTTGCTTTTGACTAAATCGTAAAAAACAATTTGACATGTAAAGCCTTGGGAACTGAAATTTCTAAACATTTGATCTAAAACCTGCAAGTGTAGTTAGTTATATCTCAATTTTGAAAAGAAAATGGGCTTGGTAATTTTTTGTAGATTTGCAGTTAAGAGCTGAGAAGTTATATTTTTTATCAATATTAGACCACGAAGACAATCCTTCAAGATTAATGTACTGATCTTATGAACTCTTAAAGCAAAGAGATTAATTACAAAGAGATTAATTATTTAAAAAGAAGCAAGAGAAGTGCTAATGGATTGCATTTTTGTGACCTTATGCTTTAGGAGAATTGATCTTGTAAAACAGAAATGAATGATTTCTCTTCTTTAAAATGTACTATACTAATACTCTCTGACCTTTTTCAAAATTATGACTCAATGATTATAAATACAATTTCTAAATTAACTCCAGTAGGAGTTTTTTGAAAAAAAAATAGGTAATCTATTATCTATAATAGGTAATCTATATTGTGAAGGATCACAATGACCATAGCACGATCTCAGTAGTATAACGTAGATACAACAATATGTTTCTGTAACTGCTATTTTATTTTGAATCAGATGTTGATTTACTTGAAATTAATCCAAAAATTCAAAGAAAAAACAGACCTTCTGAAAATTTATATGAATTGAGATGAAATGAAATAAATTGAAATTCCTATTACAATATAGAAGTGGTTTAAATAGCTAGAGCCTCAGAAGATAAGCCAAATATTTTTCATAAAACTTCAGTTTATAATTTTAGACAAGATAAATGGACATAGTGTGGGCTCAAATGCAGAATACCATCGTGGTACTCTGTTGTTCTTTTCTTCTGAGCACTGACAATATTCTGAGGAGAAATATGGATGTCATCATTCATTAAAAATTTAAGCTCATACTTACACATTAAATTAAAAAAAATACTTTACACTTAATTAAATTCCTTCACCCCATATAATTATTGTGTGGAAGAAGTACTGCTAGTACACTTATACTGATAGAAGGATTGTATGAACATGTTTTGCCTCATTGCGCTGTCACTATGATATTTGCAAGATTTTGATGGATCTTGTCCTAATTGTAACTCCACAAAGTACATTCCAAACCGAGGTTTATCACAATCTGAAGTTCACTGCTCTGTTTATCACCATGTATTTTTAGTTATCTCAAAGTAAGTGTCAGAATTATGAGAAGCCTGGGCATATTTATAAAATATTTCAGAGAAGTTGCAGTTAAATACGTGGTACCTGTGTCCCTCTGGGTGTCACTGGATGGATGTATATGGAATATGTGAGAGAGGTATTGACAAATACTTCAATTCCTGTTAATAGGAATAGGCAGGACTTTTCACATTTAAACTTCAACAGTTCACTGCCTCGAGCATGAGCTAATTCCTGTTTCTGAAACACAGAATTATACTGAATAATTTAGCATCTAGTGCTTCTAGTTGTGCCTATCAAGCTCAGTTTTTGTCTTTTTTAATCAAATGTAAAACTTTTGATAAATGTCGCTGCTGTCTTTGAATGTCCTTGATCTTTAGCAGCTTTGCTGTAGTTGTACAGTATTCTATTCACATTTGTAGGGACAACACCAAGGGGGCATTTGAGCTGACAGTTTACCCAGTAACAATTCCTTCTGGCACATGCAGTGATAGAAGCTGGAAAGGAATTTGGTCATGGCCTCGGCTCTGGAGTGGCCTGGTTCCATTCACATAAATGACTAGGTTGCATCAGTGTGTACAGAGAAGCTTTCTCAATAAAGTAAACATAATTTTCCTCAAATTAAAGCCCTAGTGATGGCTTTTGTTACGCATATGTCGCAACCTCTTTTCCTGTCTGTGGACACTCTGCCTGCAATGGCTCAGCATGCACAGAGTTGATAGGGATGTCCCATCTTCCTCCAGCTTAGGCACTAGATCAGTCAAAGACAACTTTGTGTGTTCCTCTGCTGTGGTTCACTGGTACACCTGAGAATCACATATTAGATTACCTTCAAACTCTATGTTCCACCATGTGCTGAACTCCTCTCCTGTGCCACTTTTATACAAGCATAATTTTCCCTTGTTCTTCATATATGTATAAATGAGTATAAAATGAATCCCAGGGTCTCTGTAGCATACCTTTATTTCTTATCTGTCATGCTTTCTGCTCTTAATTTTAAACATTTCAATGTTGGGAAAAGATTAGTATGAGGCATATAAATCGGTAGCACAGCATTCTTTTATTCAAAGAGCACTATACCAGTGTCAACTCATATTGGTTTATGACAGGGACATATTAATAATTTTATTTTGTATGGATGAGAAACAATGAATAATGTTGTTTTGCACATTTCTAAGATCTAGAAGAGCGATAGACAGAGTAACAAATCTTTCATTAATACTACTGACTCTATGTCTCTCCCAGAGTATGACTTTCCAGTATCTTAGTTTTTTGTAAGAGGAGCCTACCATTAATGGTAAATTAGGGGGAGGGGTTTGTTTCAGTAATGTACCTATTATAACCTGATGGAATTTTAAGTCATGTCTGTAGAAGCAGTCACCTGGTTGGTGGGAGAACACTAAGGTGTGAAAAACCTCTGATGCCTATTCTTACGTTGGTGAGGCTGAAGATTTTTATTGCACTTATATGATGTAGATTAGAAAGTCATAGCACAAATGAGTATTGATTAGTATTAAAATACTTTTAGTCTGGGGTGAGAGAATAAGGTTATATTTCTTTCTATTTTTTTTCAAGTGCACAATGATAAGAGGTTTTCCTTAAGTTTTCAAGAAAATGTAACTATTTAATTAACTGCAATTAAAAAGCTCTAAGCCAATATTCATTTGAACATGAATCAGCTGTGGACAATGACCACTGAGAAGATCCAAACTTTCCTTCTTTTCTGTGTACATCAAATAGTTAAAAGTTAAACTTAGTTAAAAGGCTTCTGTTTGAGTTTTGTATAAAAGCTTCTTAGGGGGTTCTGAAAAATTACAGCCAAAAATGAAAGATTAAATTTTAATTTATTCCCATCACTCCATATATTCTGTAGTGTGTGGCATGTGCAATTGCATGTGGTACAGTGCTAATCCAGTGTTGGCAGCACTTCCAGTTACTTAAACATATTTATAAATGTTTCCTGGTCACTAAATTTGAACTTTTCAAACTCTTTTCCATTAATGGCTTGCAGCCTCATTTCACTTTATTTCACATTTGTTCTCCACAGATATTTTAAACATGGTGAGAAGAGGTTTTTCTACTTCTTCTTAAAAAGTGACTGTGGTGGTGAAGAAGTCATTGTCTTTTAGGAATCAGCATAGAGAGAAAATGTACCTGTGACCCCCAGTGCTTTGTCTTTGTGGATGCCTACAGGTTAGGTTTGATACTTCTGTCTGGCATAGCCATTTGCAGTCTGATATTCCATAACTGCTCGTGTTAAGTGCTCTATCTGTTCCTTAAGGTAATATGATCTTTAAACTGATTTCAGTCTCTTTCAGTCTCTAGTAAGTTAGATTGGACTTTTGTTTAGGTCAAGTCATGCCACTGAAAGGATACAAAGATGAGTAGCAATGTGGACACTGTAGTCTGTATCAATTCGATTAGTTCCATCTTTCTCTCTTCTCCACAAAAGAATCCATTTTGCATTATATATATGATTCACTTTTTGATCCATGCCTCTCTGACAAGGAGTGAGACATAAATGATCTGTCATTCCATATGAGCTCTGTTTTAAAATCTGAGCTATGTACTTTTTTCAGAAGCTCTCTTTCCTACCAACAGCCTTTAATTATTGATTCTTTTCCTCTGTGGCCATTCACTTCATATAATGAATGAAAAAAGGATCCATAATTTCTACTAACTTTTGGGTTCCTTCTCCTTTTTCTTATTTTATTCTGCAAATGTTAGAAAGGTGAAATATTATCATAATTATGAAAGATGTAAACAAGACACATTCTTTATAAAGAAGACATTAGTATTTCAGTGCGTGAGTAGTATCCTCTTCATACAGAACATCAAATAGACTACACATCTATTTTTACCAATAAACTCATAGGCATTGTCAATCTCATACTGACTAAGTCCAGAGCCAGCAAAGGAGATGGGTTTGGGGGTCAACTCACAAATCCAAGGAAGGGGGTGCCTGTGGGCACAGGTCAGAATGTGGGTTACTACCCTGAGGCAGGGCTGACACCTGGCCAGGCAGGCAGACTGCAGGGAAGCCCAGGTGGATAGCTGTGCACAGGCAAGACTAGTCTAAACTATCAGAGTATTGTCTGTTTATTTTAGAGTACATGCCACCTGTTTTAGACAGTCCTAACACATACATATCATGCTGGCATCAAAACCTTTGCTATCTCTTTTCAATACATGATATAAATGTGATACGTGATGTTTCCAGTTTATTATTTTTATTTTTCTGAATAAATCCTTTACAAAGGTATTTTAACTCAAGAATTCACACCATAAATTGTAATTCTTATTTATTCTTCTACAACATTAAATTAGTTCTCTGTAGAGGCTTTTGCATTTTGTGTATACTAAGGTCTTCTACCAGCATAGCTACATTTCCTATGAGATCTACAATAATAGTGGTGAATTTCCCCCCCTTTCTTTGTCATTGATCATCTTTGTTAAACTGCACAGTATTGTTCAATATTTTTTTTTAAGTTTTCAGAAAACGTTTTTCCTTTTTTGCACAGAAGCTTGTGCAAAATTTTTTCAGCCACTACTATGGCTGATCAGTATTTTGAAGATTTCCAGTGGAGAAAGCGAAGTGTTTGACCAGGGAGAAGGGCCCATATTGCTGCTGTTTACTGAGTATTTTTTTAAAGTAATCACTTGTTTCATGTTACTACTAGTTTACAAAGATTTTATTTATCAGTTTTGCTCTTTTGTTACATGGAATCTACAAAGTTTTCATGTTAAAATCCAATGAAACATGAAAAATCAGAAACAAGAAAGCTCTCCAGTTCAAAATGGAAAACTGGTATATGAATGTTTTTTTCTGTCTTCTTAGCTCTTCTTAGTGTGCTGATTTCAAACACACCATAAAATAACCAACCATAATGGGAAGACTGGTATATACTGCCATGGATTATGCAAACCATTGCATTCTGGGGTTTTTTTTGCTCAGAGCATTGATGAGTAAATAAATAAAAAATAGCCAGAAATCATATTATGGTTATGCAGATCAAGTTCTCTAAATCAGTAGATTACAGAAAAGCAAGTTTGCTTATAAAAATGCAATGCAGTTCTTTTTCTTTCTGAGGTAATTTCATTTAGTTATAATATAAAAATATTTTATTTGAAACCTTCTGATTATATGGAAGACATTTGGGATACAAAAAGTATTAAACATGAATCACTTGTTGAAATATTTATTGCTGCAGTAAGCCAGAACCAGACTGAACCATAAAAAACTGCAGAAATGTTATCAGGATGTAGTTTTTAAGACCCTGAAAAAGTACTGGTTTGGGCTTTGGTGTGGTTGTTCTGAAGTACTCCTATTTGAGAAATTTTACTTAGTATTTACACTACATATATCTGTAAATGGAATCAATATGGTGAATCAATTTATAGTGAATAATTTAGGATATATATGTGTTGGCAGATGACTAAGAAAATATCAAAGGTCCAGGTCTCTACTCACACATACTTTTCCATATCCACATTCAAGAGACTTCACTAAATTTTCTCATGCGACAATGATCTCTTCTCCAAACTCAAGAGATCTTCTTTGTATCAGAACCTCATATATTTCTCAATTACTTTTTGCTTTTATCTTTTGAAATGCTCAACTTAGTGAGGTGTTCAGCCCATTAGTTTTGATCTGTTAATCCATCCAAGGTGCAAGTTCCTAGTGATGAACAGACCTATGGGTATTTTAAAAATCCTAGTGACAATGTTTAGTGCTTATACTTAGTTGCACAAAGTAAAATGGAATAATGCCAGTGATGATGAGAAACCTTGTGGTTATAGAATAAGGAGCAAGATCTGTCTAGAATACTAAGAAATAGGTATAATAATAATAAATAGGTATAATAATAAATTATTTTTTCCATAATGGATAAATAGAATGTGTAGCAAAGCATATTTAATCAATTCTGCCCACTCTCCAGATAGTAAACATGGTTCCTTGACTATAGCAGAATTTGTTTGGGTCAGAATGGCACACTGACAAGATTTGAATGGTTTTGGTCAACATACCTGCCCTGGTTGGTTTTTACATTTTAGCAAAGAAAGTGATCATTTAAATGATAAATAATGGTTTTGGTGTGAAGGATGCTATTAGGTTAAATCTTTTGATACCATGTCCCAGTCCTTTATTCTACGGGCTTTTGCTCAGTGTTTTCCAGGTGGGCAGATTATGCATTTTCCAACACTATGCTTTACTGTAGCTGTGCAGAAATTTAAAAGAATTAATTATTTGCAAACAAGCTGTGCCATGCTTCCATAAAAGCAATTTAACTAAAGCCTGTTTGAACTCTTTTTGGACTATAACTTCCCTCCTGCATTGGTATTCCTTCTTTTAAATGACAAAAAGCTGTCCTTCCTGTGTGTCAAAGCTGTACTGGGTGCTGTAGAGCTTCCCTCACTGTTAGCTCCTTGTTGAACAGTGACTATTGTCATGTTATTGAAATGTCTAAGAAGCTGATTCCCAGAACTTTACTAACGTTATTCTCAAGGAAATTAAAACAATACTTCTATCATTTCAGTGGTACTCTGCAAACATTGAGTCTTCTCAATGTTGAGTCTTCTCTATTGATTAATCTGGTTGAAAGACGTCATTCATGTCTCTCCATGCTACTTAAGCCCAGTAATATGGATTTAAAAGAGGCTTAAGAGGAGGGCACTAGAAAAACAGACTACAATGTTGTGGTGCATGAAATGGAGACTCTATTCATTACCACGTTCTCCTTTTCTTCAAATGATGTGTAAGATACAAGGAGTTAGAGAGGCACAGTTTTAAGATAAGTGAGTGAAGTGGCAGTGCCAGGTTCACTTCTGTGTCTGCAATAGGACTAAGGCTCTCAGACTGTTGTTGAAAATGACGGGAAACTGGCAGAGCCCTTGCTGAAGTAGGCTGTTGAAAGCCTACTCTTCCAAATTTCTAGAAAAGAGAAGTATGTAATATATATTAGATGTATATAGATGTAGAGGGTATTTATATAGCTATAGAGAGTATGTATATACCTCTCATGCCTTCCTCATGGAAACCATGGGGCTACATTGCTCTGAAACAGTTTTAAAAAACTGGAGATCTTCTGTAAAAAGTTTGGAATTAGATTTTCTGTAAAGGCACAGAAATTCTCACCTTTAAAGGGTAATGTAATGCACTGTTCATTGTTTTCCTGAACTGGAAATTATGTATTAGTTTCTATTAACCGTGTAGTTTTAAAAGCATTCTGGGAGCAGGTATTGTAACTGAGTTGATAAGATCTATTCAGTGGTTATTTAAAAGGATTTCCTACTGCATTTTCTAGATTGTAGTTAGTCTGCACAGATTCACGTAAGGGAGAAACTTCTCTCTGTTCCTGGCTATATTAATATGTATATTAACTTTTTAATATTTTTCAGCAAAGGCAGTATGCATGCTACCTTGCTATGTGTAGGATATGGGCACAGCTCTCCAGCCCATTGAGGTCCTTCTGAATGGCGTCCTAGTATTCTGGGAGATCAGCTATTCCTCCTTGGTCCCCTGGGAGATTCCTGAGGGCTGTCTTTGTCAGTGGCAATCTATGCAAAGAAACCATTCATTACCTCTGCCTTATCTGCATCCTCTCTCACCAGGGTTGCTGCTCTATTTAGTGATGGGTGCACAATTTCCTTACTTCTCCTTTTGTTATTAATGTATTTAAAGAAGCCCTTCTTGCTGTGCTTGACACACTTGGCCAAATTTAATGCCAGTTTTATCTTGGCTTTCCTCATCTCATTTCTTCATAATCTGACAGCATCTCAACATTCATTCCAAGTGGCTTGTCTGTGATTCCACCTTCTGTGTGTCTTCTACTTGTGCTTGGGTTTTGACACAAATTCACTGTTCACCCACACCGGTAAACTGTTGCCCCCTTTGCCCGATTTTGTGCTTATTGAGATGAATGGTTCTTGTGATGTCACTGCTTTGTCTAATGACTTTTCCCTTCTTTAGCGTATGAAAATATTCAATTTGCAGTCACAATGTCAGAAGCTAGGAAATTACAAAGTTCAAGCACTGTAGAAACCCTCTCCTACTGTTCATTTTTCTTGAGAGACACTTGATTCTATCGTTACTCTACTATTCTCTTTCACAATTTGTGGTTCACTCAAAACACAGGACAGATGGTGCTCACATGAAAAGCAAATGTTTAATATTGCATTTTATCTTTGTTGTTCAGCATGTATCAGAAAGAAAAATAATTCATTTCCTGAGGCTTTTCTATATTGATTATGACTATAATATCTGGTTCGCAAACATTAATTACATGATCCAACACCTCAGGAATCTGAGTATTTATTCCCACTTCAGGAGCACATGATTTATAGCTTTCTCATCAACGGGAAAGCCAGAAATTGCATAGTCCTTCCCAGTGCCCCATTTTAAATGACTAGACACAATTTAGATTCTTTTACTACAGTTTTCAGTTTCAGTTGTGACTTGTTCATCCACTCTTAGAATCAGAACAAATAATTCACACACCAAAAAGAAGACCATATCTGATAACTTTTTTGAGGTGATTTGTACAACAATACATAGGAAATTTAAAGAGACATCTCCAATCCTCTGGACAGTATTAACAGTCTTAAAAATTTCCTACTTAGCCATTTCACTAAAAGTATTTTAAATTTCTGTGACAATTAAATCAATAAAACCTAGTTTTTATATCATCTTCAGTCCATGGCATGATTAATTCTAAAAGCACTACCAATGCAAACATTAATTGTCAGTGTGAAGGCATAATAAGGTCAAAAAACTTTTGCAGATAAATACTTCGTTCTTGAACTCTTGATTTGTGACTGCTAATTTATTTTTAAAGAAGGAGAAAGAAATTTTGTGGCACACTGTCGCATCTATGTTATTTGGTAGAAGAATGAGAATGGACTCTACCCGTTGGGTTAGCACAATTAACTGATCTCCATTGTATTTCACCATTTGAATGCGGAGCAGCTGTAAAGACACCTTCAGTGTATTTTGCCATTACTTCCAAAATGTATCCAGATATCAGAGGAGTAAGAGTCCTGTTTTCCCTTCAGACTCTGGACAATGTCATGGGTCAAGTCTGCTTTCTTTTACCAGCTGCCATCCAGCCTGTGAACTCTTCCCATCTGACACTGTCTTCTTTCTTTGTTGCAGATGCACTCCTGAAAAGACTGATCATGCCCAGCTGCTCGATACATGAAATCATGCGCAGTCCATTCGTTATTTTGAGATAGACTCAGGAAATAAGTAAGCAGTTAAATTTTCACTCAGAATGTGCAGTGATCCCTTCTTCGCTAAAGAAGACTATTTGGGGCAGTCTTTGACAGCCCCAGAAAGAGCCAACACAAAAAGTGTTCACAAACTGCAAAGTTATCAACAATGGGATTATGATGACTTTGCAATGGAACACTTGGGAAAATCAAAACCAGAAGATGCTACAAGTCCACCTATGAGGGTGCATAGAGTAAAAGGATTAAACTGCTTACAGAAAAGTCAGAACAGAAGCATGATTGTCATTTTTGGAATGCCCTTTTGAAATTTTTTAAGTGAACCACTTTAACTCTTATTTTGAAGTCTAGTTTTAGAAATTGAAAACAGTGATACAATAACAAGTTAGTCAGAGGTTACACTTCTTTCTGTCATTACAAAGGAAAAGTGAAACACAAAATATTTTATTCTGGAATGAAAATAAAAATAGCTTTATCAAATAAAATTTTGCCTATTTTTCTTTCCTCTGGAAAAAATGATCATTACATGTTGATCTGAATGTTTTGTCTGTATTTCTGTTTGGCCAACCAAATGAAGCAGCTGTAAATGTTTTGCTGTCTTTTCAAAAACATTTAGTTCTTTTAGGACTTCATCCCAGGCTTAGTTTCTTCTAGCTGTGAAATGAGGTAAATTAAAATGCCTCTTATGAGCAACTTATGAGGTAACTTTGTGAAGCAACCTTCTTTTTAGTTTAAGATTTGTTGGGTAAATATGCAGCAGGGCAGAATGAAAAATTGTCATAAAGGAAATATATTCAATTTAATTTGCTCTAGTTGCTTTTCTGTGTTTTCTGCCTTTTCTCTCTAATTCTGACAATTTAAAGTACACTAAATAACATTATAGAACCACTTCTGAATAGTTTTTATTTCAGTGCACTCATGTTCTACTCTCTGTTTGACTTATGCATTCAGCCACATAATAATACATCTGTTTACTTTTTTGTGCTGGTTTCCAAAACAATCCAACTGATTGTACTGATTGAATCCTTGCCCAGTTTGACATCATCAACAGATAAAATATCCCAGTGTTACCTCTGTGTTGGTGTTTTAAGCATATTCATTAAAGACCTGATCTAGCCTCATAAAAATACAATATCAAAACATATGGCTTCTAAAAAATTTCCAGGCCTAAATAATAAACCTGTAAGGGAAAGAAAGAAAGAAAAAAAATCCTATTAAATATTTTTTGTAATATTACAGAATGCATCTAAGCACACTGGATTAAATTCACTTGTATCACCAAATATCCAGTTATTTTATTACATAATAAATATTAGTTGATATGTCAATATTTCTGGAATATGAAATGCAGCAAGCAACATAAAGCTATGGACATGGATGTTGTAACTATTGATTCTTCTTTTTTTAAGATTTTTTTATCCCTTCTGGTTTACAGTTTTGGCTGATCTTCATTTTAGCCAGAAGTAATAACAGAGAATGCAAGGGAAGGGTTTCCAAGACAGCTATTCTCTAAAATACATAAACTATAGGGCTGTTGAAAGAGCATTTTGGAAGAATATTTGTTTAGAAGGTTTTTCTTTACACGAATTTTAATGGGTGGTAAATGGAACAATTGACCTTATTTCCTTTGTAATTTCTAATATTTCATCTGAATTGCTTTCAGAACAGTAACAGAGAGGCTACATGGGTCTATGTGAATAATGTGTGTATATTGCTCATGGCAGGTAATTACAGAACTGGGACCCTGAAACACTTTTTCAAGTTCTTTGTGTTTCCCTGCAGAGTGAAGAGAGCAAAAAAGGCAGCTTACACCAAAATTAAGTTCAATAAGCTATACTCTGCACTGTTCTGGACCTTTTTGCTCCAAGCAGATATATTGCTGATAGTAACCTTTACATAATTTCAAATTGATTTTACACTATTCTAGCTTTATGTTGACTATACAGTCTCTCAAGGCAGTGTGTTCCAGGGCTTCACTGTCTTCATTGTGAAAAATTCTCATGTAGAATGAAAATTCATGTATCTTGATACACTGATCCGATACAGGATTGAAATAGCTTGAGACCTTCATGTGAGCTGGGATATCTTATATTCTCTGCAATATTTCTGGATGGTCCTTGCCAGGAAAACCAACCTGGAGGAATCAAATAAAATCAAGTTAAATCACTTTAAATGCTTGTAACTTACAATGACAAAGAATGGGATCATTGATCATAGATGTATAAAAATGAAGAATATGAAAATCCTGAAACTTTCCCACACCTTCTGCTTAGCCTATACTTTTTATTTCCCAGTGGTCTGAAATAAGATAGAGGTTTTTATGAATAATGCTTTGGAAGCACCATAGATCATGGAGGACATTCAGATTTAATGTCTGAATTATGAAGGACTACAGCATTTTTGGTACCAAAGAACAACAGGTGCTTTCAAAGCTAGCATTTACTTTCCAATAAGCACAAGAGCAGTCCAAGAGGCTAACAGTGACTGTAATGGACCGTGAAGTTATAGTGGATTATGTAACTTGCTATTTCTGGGGTTTTTATATGTGTTGTATAGTATACTAAAGAGCTTAATACCTGTGATTTCTTCCAAACAGTTTTAAGTGTGTCTTAAGAAAGGTATTTAACAATAACTAATCTTTCTTCATGTAGGCACTTCTTCTTTCACATTCAATGATTTAGCTCTTCACAAGCAGATTTGGAAAGAAGTCATGATGCATATAAAAGGGAAATTTGCTGTGGCTGTAAGCGTTGGATGAACAAGAAGTAATCCTCCTGCTGCTTCCAGCACTTGGCCCCTGTGGTCCCTGTTGCAGCAACACTCCCAATTAGACAAGTTATCCACAAGATGGTGTGGTAACACAAACTATTGGCATTCATTTTTCAAGGAAAATCATTCTAAACTGAAGGAATAAGAAAGAATCCTTTCTACTGACTGTGAGAAAAAAATTCTTATGCAAAAATTTTTATCAGTATCTATTCTGATGTCTCTCATGGAATGTTCATTCCCATTCATTTCCATTCATCTATGTAGCTGTTTTGTGGCTTCCAATAGCTCCAATAAATATTAAAAATGTTTCTTTTAAATCCTGGAGCACTTTCTTATCTACTTAATTAATGACCCAAGGTGCCACAGAGAAACACCATTTTGTAACTGGTGAAAAATCCTTCAGTAGTGAAGACATGATAGACAGTTCTTCTGAAATTCTTTTTCCTGGCACAGCATATAGGGCATAGGACAGTGACAAAACTGGTCATATCCCAAGTCTTGTCATAATCCACAAGTGGATTGTAACAATTCTACAACAGTGTATGGTAGTCCCAGACACTCACTTTTCTGTTCTTGTCTTCTTTCAGAGTTTATTCTGATAATAGACTGTGTCTGAGATTTCTTAATTCCTGTAGATACAGACACTATATTAGATACTAGATGTCTTCAGAATATTGGTTTTTAAAAATCAATCAAGCATCAGTTTATCAAGGAATTCTAAATATATGAACCTGCATTTTTAAAAAATTCCTTTTATTTAGCATGTTTAAAGAGGCTAAATATGAAAAATTTCTAAACATGAAAAAAGATACATGCCTTCAAACCTAAAATAATAAAAAAAATATAGATAACTGTAAGTAACTATTTTTTCTTATTTATGCTGTAGGCAATATCTGTGTTCATCTGACTATGTGTACAGTATAACATAAAAAGAAATGTATCCCAAATATGAGAGTCTGATCTACTAAAACTTTATTATTATGTCTCATCTTTGCATAGCAATGCTCGTAGCATTTATCTAACTTGAGAATGTTTCATGGTTTAAGACTTTAAAGCTTTTTAAAACAATTTCCACTTTCACCTCTTCACTAGTTTCGCCTTAAAATGCGAGACAAAGTGAAATTAAAGATAAGCAGATCTAGTGAGTCTCAGAGCAGACTCTCCAGATGTTTTTCTCTCCACTTAGAATGCTGTTTCCCATTAGTACAGTTCAGTGATATGACTATTCCTGGCAATATCTCAATTTGGTACCATTTTCTGTGATTCTGGAAATGAACTAAAATAGTGTCAAAAAGCTCTGATTCATTTTCAAATAATTTAGTGGTTTAAGAATACCATTTCCTTTCAGATTTAAGCATCAACCTTATATCCAGTTACCAGTTTCTAAAAGCATAGTGATGGATTGCTGTTTTATTAAATCCAATAGAAGTAGTAGTCAACCCTCCCTCCCCGCAACAATCTTGTAAACTGGGAAATAAATGCCCTCATTCAACCTTATAATCATCCTACATTCTGTACTTAAGCCTATACAAGGCTTAAGTACAGAAGTCAAATGTAAATCTGAATATACTCTTTTTAATTGAATATAGTGAAGTATTGGAGAAGTAAAATGTAAAACGTAATGGATGCAGCAAAATATAGAAGGAATTTCTGTACAACTTTCAGGTATGACAAACTTACAGACCAGAGAGGGTTTTTTGGTGCCTAGGGAAGTATATCTCCTTCTGGTGATGTACCAGATCATAGATACCTGGGTCACAGACTGAACTGTACAGCTATCTCTTTTGTTAAATTTTTTTTTTCCAGAAACACATTCATATTTTTAAACTCAGATTTCAAAATTCTACTATAACTACAGATTTCAATGTTCTTCTGGGGCAGAGATGTGAGATTTTTGCTATGCCTCTGCAGTCTTTTAGTCATGGAAGGATCTAAATTCACAGAAATGAAGCTATATATTAGAAATCAAGCTACTTAATAATGTGGTGGTGAAGTCAACTTAGATTAATTGCACAATAAAGAATTGGTATTGACCTGGCACATGTCATCAGGTACAGCTGTCCAATTTAAAAAATGGTACTGGTTGCACAGCTAGTTTAATCAAGCAAGTAAAAAAATTTTTTTTGAGTGGGGAAAATATAATTTAAATTGTAATAAAGATATTATTTGTGCATTTTTATTACTTTCCCTGCATAGTTAAGCAGGATTGTTAGTTTAATTTGAATTGTTATTTAAAATGGGGGCTGTTTTTAATCTTATTGAGGTCACTTGCTATGTTTTACTGGTGTGTCCTCCATGGTATCCAGTGGTACAACATGTGGAAATCTTTCAAAGCTGCACCTAGGGAGATTTTGACTGGACATTTCTTTATGAAAAAGATGGTCAAAAAATTATAACACACTTCCTAGAGAGTTAGTTCAATGGCCCAAGCTGGCAGTGTTTCACATGCATTTAGACAATGCCATTAATAATGTGTTTTAAATTTTGTTCAGCCCAGAAATGGCCAGGCAGTTGGACTAGATTACTGCAGTAGATCCCTTCCAGATGAACTATTCTATTCTATTCTATTCTATTCTATTCTATTCTATTCTATTCTATTCTATTCTATTCTATTCTATTCTATTCT